>APFE031633801.1:0-11014 GCA_000404065.3 Pinus taeda
ACAAAGGCGCAGCGCATGGGTACGCAGAGGCGACAAAGGGGCAGTGCATGGGTACCCAGAGTGACAAAGGTTCAGGTGCGTACTCACAGAAATAGTACACAGCACGATAGTGTCTTTGGGTGCGTGGCTTCAGTGAAGTACGCGGCGCGATAGTGTATCTAGATGCGTACCTTGAGCAACAGTATGCAGAGCGATTGAAGAACAAGTGCGTAGGCACGCGGTGCAACAGAACACTGTCTGTGGGTATACGCAGGGGCACAGAAGGTGAAGTGTGTGGGGCTGCATGCCAGTGAAAAGAAAACTGCGTATCTGTCTTAAGATCTTCTGTTGACTGAACTTTTCTATTGAAAAGGTGTTATGGGTTAGTTCTGTTATTGTTGATCTGGTTACTGCAGCTGACTGTGTAATGTAGTTGATGATCGTTTGATGTATATTGATCCAGTTTGAAGATTTATGAAATGTGATCCTTGAAAAGAAGTAGGGGGTTGTAGCTCCCTTCCAGAAGAGGCTGGAAAACGAGAGAGAGTTGTAGCTCTCTGTAGGTTGCAGCCTGCGTACTGGTAGAGGATTGCAGCAGTACAAGACCATTGTAAAAGGAGTTTCTAATTTGAAAGAAGATAGAGACATATTGCAGCAGGTGGTTTTCACCCACATTGGGTTTCCACCTTATATCTGGTGTTCTTTGATGTGATTATCTATTTTTCTTGTTCATGCTCATTATTTTATGGTACTGATATGCAAAAAAATCATTCAAAGTGTAAATAAGGAAGATTTGGTAAAAGAACTAGATAATTCTGATTCACCCCACCTCTCAGTATTATTTTCAACACTCCATGATATTGGTCCTAAACCAATATTGAACACGTACCCAATAGTATATTTCCTATCATCTGGATTTCCAACCCAGTCAGAATCAAAATAACCTGCAAATTCAACATCAAATTCATTAGTATACATAATACCAAAATTAAGTGTTCCTTTCAAATATTGAAGGACTTTCTTTGCTACTTGACAATGTCTTTCACAAGGCTGAGCCATGAACTGGCTAAGTATGCTGATAGAATATGCTATATCTGGCCTGCCAGTGGTGAGATAATTCATACTTCCCACCAGCTGATGGTACACAGTTCCATTGACCTCTTTGGTTCCATCATCACTACACAATTTGACATTCTGTTTTAAAGGAGTAGATGTTGCCTTGCATTCAATCATATTGAATCTTTTAAGGATTTCCCTTGTATATTTTCTTTCTGTGATCAGTGTCTTACCAGGTTCCCTCCAAACTTCAAGACCTAAATAATAATGCAATTCACCAAGATCCTTCATCTCAAATACATGTGACAACTGATTTTTAATTTTTTCAATCAACTTGCATGTATTTACTGTTACGATTAGATCATCACCATATGCAGATATTAAAGCAACACTCTTGTCTTCATCTTCCTTGATGTATAAGTTAGGATCATTCTTGCTTCTCATAAAACCTTTCTCATAAAAGAAAGAATCAATTTTCACATACCATGATCTTGGTGCTTGTTTCAAGCCATATAAAGCTTTCTCTAACCTGCAAACCAAATTCTCCTGTCCATGTTTTACAAACCCTTCAGGCTGAACTAAATAAACTTCTTCTTTTAACTCACCATTCAAAAATGCAGATTTGACATCTAACTGATGCATTTTCCAATTATATTTTTTAGCTAATGCAATTATAATTCTAATTGTGCTCAACTTAGCTACAGTTGCAAAAGTATCTTCATAATCAATTCCCTCCTTTTCTGAATATCCTTTGGCAACCAATCTAGCTTTATATTTATCAATACTTCCATCAACATTAAATTTAGATTTATAAAGCCATTTGCATCCTATGGGAACTTTGTTTTAGGCAATTCTGTTAATTCCCATGTGTCATTCTTCATTATAGAGTTATATTCTTCACTCATTGCATTTCTCCATTCTTCATATTCTTTAGCTTCATCATAGCTTGAAGGTTCTACAACATTCATAACCTGAGACATTAATGCATAATATTTATACTTTACAGGTACTTGACTTTGACGTGATGACCTTCTTGGAGTTTTACTGCTTTCGTCTTTCTTTTTGCTTTGTGGAGTCCCCTCTCCTCTTCTTGGAGTATCATGACTGCTTGATGCTCCTTGCTCTTCAGTTGGTATCTGTTCCTGTGCTTGTTCCTATTCTTGTCCAACACTTATATCTAATTTGACATATTCATCAATATCATGCCATACACTAGTATTATTTATTTTATCACCTTCATTAGCAATCTCATGAAACACCACATCCCTACTCGGAAGCAGTCTATGAGCATTGGGATCAAACAACTTGTATGCTTTTTGTTTATCACAATAACCAATAAATATGCACTTAATTGACTTTGCATCAAGTTTTCCTCTTTCATCTTTAAGAATGTGAGCAAATTCCTTGCAACCAAAACCTCTTAAATGACTCACTTTTGGTTTGTACCCATAAAATGCTTCAAAAGGTGTTTTAAGCTCTAAACTTTTGGTTGGACTCCTATTTTTCAACTAAACAGCAGTATTAATGGCTTTAGCCCAAAACACATTAGAGATATTTTTACCTTGACGCATACTATGTTCACATTCAACTAGTGTTTTGTTTTTCCTCTCAACAACTCCATTTTGCCGAGGTGTATGTGGCACTGTAAATTATTGTTGAATCCCATTGCTTTTACAATATTGATTAAATTCTCTTGATTTGAATTCTCCCCCTTGATTAGATCTCAAAATTTTGATGTAATAACCAATTTGTTTTTCTACCATATTCTTAAATTCTTTAAAGTACTCAAACACATCACTCTTTCTTGTTATGAAATAAACCGATGTATATCTAGATCTATCATCCAAAAAAATAAGAAAATACCATGCTCCACCAATAGATCTAGTTTGCATAGGTCCACATACATCAGTATGAATTAGTTCAAGTATTTCCCTTTCCCTTTTTTCTTTATGTATAGGAAATTCCTCCCTATGTTGCTTGCCAAGTACGCATGCTTCACATTTAATATGATCATTCTTCAAGACAGGAAGCCCTTCAACCATAGTGTTCTTTTGAAGTAACATTAAATCTTTGAGATTTAGATGTCCATACCATTGATGCCATAAGTCTAATGTTGATATTGTTGTAGATGCCAATGCTTGATGACTTTTGCTGGTCACATCCAACTTATACAAGCCTCCAAATCTGGTTCCTGTGGCAATAAACTTGTACTTATATTGAATATCTTTCACTACACACTGTGATTTAACAAATTCCACCTTCAAATCTTGGTTAGTAATAGTAGAAACATAGATTAAATTCTTTTTGATATCAGGAACTTACATCACATTATGAATCTGTTTCTCTTGTCCATTAGGTAAATTCACACCTATTACTCCATAACCTTGAACTTTAAGTTATCTGTTATCTCCTAGGCAAACATATGTTCCATAAATATTTTCATGATATTCATCAAACCACTCCTTATTACAAGAGATATGGAGTGATGCACCAGAATCAATGAACCAATCATTCTTATCATCATTTTCCACAGACAATGCAGTATCAAAAATAAACAATTTAAGATTTTTAAATCCATCATTGATATCCTTGTCCACAAAATTTCCATTATGGCTTCTGTTTCTTTGCTTAGACTCATTATATTCCTTTTATAACAATCTTTAGAATGATGCCCAGGTTTTCCACAATAATAACACTCATCATTTCTCTTTGGAAATTTAGACTGTCATACCTTTTTGTTTTGCTTGAAACTTGCCTCCTTTGTTCTTGTCCCATGGCTTGCCTCTCTATGGATATTTTCCCTTGGCCACCAATGCCAAATCTGAACTGCTAGGGCCCAAATTAAAGTTCTTGATCCTCTCCTCCTCTTGTAGAAGAATTCCTGTCAATTCATCAAATGAAGGGGGTTTCTCTCTAGTTGCAAGACTTGAAAGAAAAATTTGATAATCTTGCACTAAGCCATTTAATATGATGGTGACTAAGTCAATATTAGACACCTTTACACCAATATCTCCTAACTTATCACTTAAATATTTGACACGAGATATGAAATTGCTTATACTTTCATTTGCTTCCATTTTTAGAGATAATAGCTTAGTCTTCAAAAACAAAATTCGGTTTGTATTTGTTGTTTCATACAAACCCTTCAACGTATCCCATGTTTCTTTTGATGTCTTGCAATCTCTGATATGGGGAATAATGTTGTCCTTTATAGAAATACACAATAGCACCTTTTCTTTTGTCTCCCTTCTCTCCCAATTTGGAATATAACCTGCAACAGTGGGTTTGGGCTCATCCCCACTTACAATGGACCACAAACTATTCCCTTCTAAAATAGTCATTAACTTAAATTTCCAATTCACATAATTTTCTGCATCAAGTTTGGTGGATTCATTCATATAATTATCAAGTAATAAATTTTCCATGATAGAAAAAAAACTTTATCCAATCACCAAAATGCCACCAAATCCAAATGCACCAAATTTCACTAAATCTCACACATACACCATAAAAATTTTGCCTTTCACAATTTCAATGTTTCCTTGCTCAATAATAAAGTGTCAAGATAAACAAAATTTCCGACAAGAAATACCACTGGAATCTTATTTTATGGTTTATCACATCCACTATATTAGTACATCCACACTCCTCTTTATACTACGAACAACATATCTCTAAAAAAAAACAATCCATTTTCTTTTTATTCTTTTCGCCTTAGAGGTAGTGACAAAAAATGCATTCAACATGCGTTTTTTTTATAATACGTGCAATATTTTTCTCATAATACGTGCAATATAAATACATGACAAACACAGCATCAAAAGATATCGATTTAATTGTAATGGCAATCGACCAACCCCTTTTCCTTCAAATGAAAAAGAGAAACAATACAGAATGAAACACAGAAGAAACAGATGATTAAAGCTATGAAATGGCAAGAAGAATCACCAACATGCTGTTGCTGGTCTACTCCAACACATGAATACGTAATATTGAGATCTATACCGACCCACTACAACTCACAGCTCACTTTACAATGATATCTCACCTCCTTATACACTCCACCGAGCTTCACATAGCTCTCGACCACACAACAACACACCACTCCTCTGCAACGTAGCAACACAAAACTCACACGGCACTCGACTGCATAGCAACAAGCAGCTCCTCTGCAAGAAAGCAACACACAACTCACACAACGCTCGACTGCACAGCAACACACAACTCCTTTGCAACATAGCAACACACAACTCAAATAGCTTCTCGACCTCACACGCTCTGATACCATGGAAAGAGTAGAGGCGCACAACACACCAACACAACTCAGAAACACTAAACACAAGAACATACCTCTATTCATCAATTAACAGGTATATATACAAGTTGGAGAAGTTTCTGGAGACGGGTTCAGTCGGTGGTTTCCTGGAGAAGCTTCAATGTATCCGCCGACTTCTAGAACTTCATTAAATGCAGCGGTTGATTTCTAGATCCAACATTAAATCATTATTGAATATTGGTGACAGGTTGTTGGAATTACGCCTGGTTTCCAATAGCTTTTATCAGCAATGCAGCAAGTACCTAGCCAGGAGAGGATTGCACCATCATTTCTTTATGATGCATACATACTCGTATAATTTAATAACCGAACTGAGTAATTGTGTGTTTATGTTCTGTGTTTCTGAACTTATCTAGATTGTTGAATCCCAAAATATTGGGTACTCAGATGAACATGAGATTCCCAAAATATTTAGTAAACAGATGAATATGACCTGAATGCACCCATATCAGTTAATATTCGGAAAAAAAACATTCAAGTTAAAAATATGATGTTATGCCAACAGTGCAGCAATCAGTAGCTACCTTGCCAAGAGAAGATTGCACCTTCATTTTTTATGATTCATAAATACTCGTATAATTTTAAAACCCAAATGAGTAATTTTGTGTTTATGTTAATGTTGTGGGTGCCTAGATTCCATGCAATGTCATAATTTGACAAAGCAAAGCAGTGTTACGGAAGGAGGATGGCAGGGCACAATGAACTGTGGCGGTAGAATTCATTAGATTCATTGGGTAAGGATGGCGGGCCACAACGAACTGTGGTGGTATAATTCATTAGATTCATTGGCTAACTCTGGTGGGAAATGTACTTTCGATATACATAAATTTAAGCTTCTTGCTACTATAAGATGGGGATGGAAATACATTCAAATGGTTCATGAGTTGACAAACTTGAAACACTTGAAGATTTTAGTTTTAGTTTTCTCAAGGATTTAACTTCATTTTAAACTTTCTAATTCAAATTATTAGACTGCAAAAACCTACCTTGTTTATTCTTTACCTATGCACTTTTATGATAATTTATAAATTTATCCATCAAGCTACAAGTTAGGTTCATGAGTTGAAAGCCAAGAATTTTTTGAATATTTCAAATCTAGTTTTCTGAGGGACTTGACATTTAGCCATAAGTTTCAAATTATTAATTAGAGGAAAAAAACTACATTGTGTATTTTTTGATCTACATGATTATGATAATTTATAAATTTCTCTATTCAAGTATAGGTTCAAGTTCAAAGTACAGATTCATGAGTCAATAACCTAAAACTGATTGGAAAAATTAGTTTTAGTTCTGTGAGTAACTTGAATTAGTCATAAGCTTAGTTTCTCATTATTAGAGTTCAACGCCTTTCATTGTTTAATTTTCGGGTCAGCATTTTTATGATAATTTATAAATTTCTCCGTGATATGATAACATTCAGTTTTGATTATTTTCCCCATATATTTGGTCTTATAACACCTGGAATTTTTTAAGTGCTAAGATGAGTTGTATATTGTTTTAATTTCCTTTTGGTTTATATATAAATATAAACTAAATTCATTTTAATTTGACAGTTTTAGTAAATTCATTTTCAATTCAATATTTTTAAATTTGAGAGATTGAACGTGAATTAAAATGGATTTATTTAGTTCTGCACACTTCTATTAGTATTTAAATATTGAGAGATTGACCATGACTTAAAATGGATATATTTAGTTTTGACACACTTTTATTTACTTGATAGTTTTTCTTTTATTTGAAGGAGAGTTAATTCATGATTTTATTATATATGATTTTTAAAGATATTTAAAAAGATCTATCTTAATTTAATATATATTTAGTTTGGACACACTTTTATTTACTTGATAGTTTTTCTTTTATTTGAAGGAGAGTTAATTCATGATTTTATTATATATGATTTTTAAAGATATTTAAAAAGATCTATCTTAATTTAATATATATAAGTGTCTAGAGAGATTTAATTTTTTTTTGAAGTAAGAAATTGATGAAAATTTATATTTGCGCAAATTTACTTCTTTATCTACACATTGGTAGATTTAAAAAATTTTAAAATGTTTCTTTATAAACTATATTATTATTATATTTTTTTTAATATAAAATTATTCTTATTTTTTAATTTTAAAAGTATATATTATATTTTTTTTTTATTTATATTTTATTTCTTTTTTTAGTAATAGAATTATTTCTAATTCTTCTTATCTTTTTGATTTATTAAAATACATATGATCATCTATTTTTTGTATTTAATATGTTCTATATTTTTATATAATTCTTAATTATAATGTCTAAGTTAAGTTTTCATATATAGAGATTTTTTTTTTTAGAAAAATAAATATTATACAATATCATTTCTTGTATATCTCTTTAAGAGTTTCGAAATAGAGTTTTGAAATATCATTATTATAATCTCGTAATCATATTATTTAAAGTTAAAGTGGTAGATATGAAATACAAACCATATAAATTATAATTAAAAAAACAAATAAATATAATCTATTTAATTAAAAAACTAAAAAAAAAATTGATTCTTGCGCTAATCGTATATAATATTTGTAGATATTAAATGTGGTTATATATATATATATATATATATATAAATATATTCTATCCGTATTACATGGTAATTTAACCTATAATTGCAATACATGTAATATATAATTGAAAATAGGAAATGGTTTTAGTTATTTTAATTCTTAATATAAAATTAATACCAGACAAAAAAATATAAATTTGGTTATAATTAAAATATTTCAATAAGAGGAAATCATTATTAAAACATTTTAAGTACGCTTACTTTATCATCATTTTAATTTTGGTGTATTTTTAGGTATAGTTTTTAGTCATTTCAAATCTAGAAAATATTTATTGGAATTATAAGTTAAGTTGTGTATTCTACACAATCAAGTGCTCTCTAAAAGATATTCGCACCTCAAAAGATTTGATCTTTCTCGTTCTCCATAGCCCTCTTGTAATAAAATTCAATCATACTAAAACAAATAAAAATCATTATTAATAAACATTTTAACTACATTTCTTACTCTCTCATTATTCTCATTTTGGTCCCTTTTTAGATATTAAGTTTTTAGTCATTTGAAATATAAAAAATATTTATTGGAATTGGATGTTTGACTTGTGCATTCTATACAAGCCAACTGCTCACGAAGGTTTTCAAGACATTGAATCCATTTATGCATTCAAAAATGCAATTTAAACAATGATTTTTTTATATTGCACTCTATAAGAGATTCACAGCTCAAGAGATTTGATCTCTATCGCTTCTTGATAGCCCACTGGAAATAAAACTCAATCATACTATAAATTAAAAGGCTACAAACATTTTTTGTATGACTAGGATTATGTTTTCAAAACCGCTTTGCATACTTCAATCATAGTCCATTGTTTAGCTTTAGAGATATTAAATGGTTCTATGATTCCTTAAGAAGCATTTTCGTTCTTCAACCTTTAATTCCTAATTTTTGTAGGGTAATCCACACTTTACAATTAAAAGATAAAGTTCAATTAGGAAGAAACACATATTTCATTAAATTTGGAAGTATTCTATTACAAGGCCTCCAACAACATTCATTTTCTTTGTAAATTGTCATATTAACTTGATTCAACATTAAAATAATTTGCAAGTAATTTCTAACCAATTAGAGATCATGAATAGGTCAAACATGGGGTTTTTATGTATAATAGTAGCAATACACAATAGGAGTGTGAAATCAAACTCTTATAAGAAATTGATTTAAGTTAAATCATATTAATATGTCAAACATCCAATAAAGATATTATAGTTATGGATAACATGCTAGATTTATCGATGTTTAAATTTTATGTCTCGCAACTCTAACCCCCTTTCCCCAACCTACAGGGGATTTGTTGATTGAATGATGGTGATGTGAGGATCTTATTGTAAATGACAAGGATAGGTGTCCCTTGCATTGCATTGAAACTAGTCTATTACAACCTTAGTAAAATTTTCTTGTGCTCAATTTCCTATGACCCATTTTTGCCTTTATGAGGCACTAATGAGGGGGTCATCATTCATCTTCATAGAATGCATGAATGTACTATAAAAGTTATACATTGTTTATCTACATATTTCAAGAAGGTTAGGAATCATTTTTCTATCTCCACTCAAATCCAAGTACATAAAATGAGAGTTCTTAAATGAGTATTCAAGTCATTCCATTATGATGGACAGTGTCACAAAATGAAGTAAGGAAGAAACTTTAGTGTTGAATTCTTGTAAGTAGTGGAGGCAAGGGTTTTCAAATATTAACATAGTTGATGGTCGGGTGGATATTGATCTGTCCTTGTAAGCAATGTCAGAACCAATAATAGTCTCGATGTAAATTTAGTGTCAACCAATAGTATGGAAAACCATGATTGACCATTACTTTCATTAAGAACAGAAAATGATAAGCATTTTTAACGGGGAAGAAATAAATGTGAAACATAACTCATGTATTTTAGTTGAAATTTATATAAGTCCCCGTGTTCTTTAATTATTAAATACTTAATGTAAATACTTCTAAATTATCATTAAGATATTGACTATGAAGATTAAATGTGTATTAAAAGGCACTCATCTATGACACTGGATTTTTCATGTAGCCTAAATAAACCACTTAAAGCTAATTATCAATTAATCTTAAATAGTTTTGTTTAAGATATATCTTTACTTGCATTAATAGCTTTATTTCAAAAATAAATTACATTTTTGGACTTATATGAATACATATAACTAAATAAAATTCAATAAATAACTTCCAAGTCTTGTTGGATTCTATGAGATTATTTTAAGTACAAATAGTTTATTTAAGATTTGAAATTTACAAGATGTTAATATTGATGGTAAAAGCATGTCATATGTTGTAAAAATTTTAAAGGCATCCATTTATGGCCCATCTCTTGAATGAGCTTAAATAGTCTACTTAATGCTCATGGTGAATTCATTAATCCATGTTTTATTAGAAAATTCATTTTCTTTACATGATTTTTTATTCTAGAAATAACAATTTCACATTTATACATTCATATTAAACCAGATGATAGTTAAATAAAAATAAATTAATGCTTTCTTGACTTATTGACTTATATGACATGATTACATATAGGAATAATTAATTTAATAATGCATAGTTAGAAAAACTTTCAATTCAAAATAGAATAAACCAGTTAGAACTCATAAATAATTGCTTTTAAAATATTAATTTTGTAAAAATATATGTTTTTTACTTACATTAAGATCTTTAATTTCAAAAAATAATTCCATTTATACATACCATACATTCTAAATATAATTTAATACATACTTGTCTTGTTGGTTTCTATGAGATTATTTCAATTACAAATAATTTAATTAAGAATTGAAATTTACCAAATGTTGATAAAGGTGGGAAAATCAAATGCCATATGTTGCATAAAGTTTAAATACATTTATTTATGACCCGTACCTAGAAATAACTTTAACAATATACTTAACATTCACTACCAATTAATTATTCCATGTGTTGTTAAGAAAAACATTTCATATTACATGGAGTTTTATGTAAAAAAAAATTGTCACATTTACACACTTAGATTAAACCTCATGAGATGAAAATAAAAGTCGATAAAGCTAAATGGCTTTATATA
>APFE031633801.1:11112-31973 GCA_000404065.3 Pinus taeda
ACATAACTAAGTACAAGTCAATAATATAATTATAGCTCAAGTGATATAATTTTAGTTTATTTAAAAGACAAATTTACAAAAAAAATGACTTTAAATAATGAAATTAGATGCCTTAACAGTTCAAAAAGTTCAACGACATAATTAATCCATGATAATATCTAATCAAACCTTGATAATCCACTTATCAATCATTATCCTCATATATATGTTTCTTTAAGAAATGCAAAATTATTTACAATATATATTTATCTAAAGAATTACATATCACATTTATGCACTCATATTAGTGCATTTTATATGTAAACAATGAATAACTAACTTTGTGCCTTATTGATTTTCAATATGATATGATTGTAGTTACAACCATTAATTGATTTAAGCATATACATTTATGAAAACTATCAATTGAGAAATCACATATCTTATGCTTCAAAAAGATCAAATCATTTACCTATGGCACATTTCTCATTAACCTTAATAGTGAATAATGCATTGTGAATAGTGAATAATGAACATAACATTTATCAAGTAAATTATTATAATTTCTTTAGTAAAAATAACACCTTTGTTTGCAAGGAGTTCTATTTCAGAACTTATATTTCACATTTATATATGATTATTGATACATATAATTAAACATAATTCATTAAAAATAACATGCTTTGATGGTTCATATAAGATAATTTGAATGGAAAACAATTCATTTAAGAACACACACATTCGCATAGACACATCTTAGAAAAAATAGATACAACAGTCATTGCAAAAACATTTATAAATAATAAGAAATAAACATATTAATATAATTGGCAATTCCCATATATTTCAAAAAATATAAAATCATACAAATTGATTCAAACAAAAACTATGTCCAAAATGTATTGAAAATTTGGAATGTACTTTTCAACAAATTTATAAAATAAATTATCTCCATGAACAACAATGAAGTACATGTTCTATTGAACATTCGAATGTACTCATGTTTTTGTTTGATACGATGAAGTGTCTTAAGAAAGGGGAATAAAACTTGCATAAGCCACATATCTTGCTCTTTTCCTATATACAATTTTATCAAGATGTGGTTTGATCGATATCTCATGAATTGAGAAGTATGCTTTTCTGTATCTATTAGCAATAAATTTGATTCTTCATAATTATCTCCATATTGGGACAACACATCAATCATCTTTTTCTCATAAAATTGTCTTGTTCTCCGTACTTCCGATTTTGTTTGCAAATGACAATGACATACGTCCCATGCAAATTTAAAGTCCTATATATCAATATTTGATTTTTCAAGTACTTTTTGGATGTACTTGTCAGTGACATTTAATAAATCCATATTGTGACATCATAATTTCTTAAGAAATATTTTAATACTTCTAAATGCAAAGGCCTTAAAAAATAGCACCTATCACCAAACTGTCGGTCTAGTTCCCTTTGAATATGAAAATATTGTTCATCTTTGGTGTATGATTGGAATAATACTCCTTCCATTTCGAATATCAACAACATATTTTCACCTATAGTAATTCCCATCTGCATTTGCATTGCAGCCACATGTATGATATTAACATATCTCCACTTCAACACTTCATTGATTAAGAACATAAAAACCTATCATTTCAAAAATGATGTTAATATTTATTATGAACAATTTCCATTTGCATGCAAAGGTAATTTTACAATGAGTTCAAAGTATCACAAAATACAAATGCAATTGCCCCATTAAAATGAACAAACAAATAATATGTTTACTTTATACATACAACCTAATACCTTTATTTAATTTGTATGGAACAAAAGTATTATAAGAATGCATTGACCCACCATTTCAATCATTGATTTTAAGACTTATAATGAGTTATATAATTGCAATTGAAAAATATAATTACAATGGTCTAGCGCAACTAAACAAACTAATTTTTTATTAATTTTCACATACAATATAACACAATTTTTAAATTTCAAACCTAATTAATTATATGTTAATTTATAGAGTTTCTACCTTAGTTTTTTTTTGTGCTTCTTTTAGTGCAAATTGTATGTTTATTGTTGGTGGTACATACAACTTAACATAATTTTTCAACTTATATGGAATAAAAAGGGTTATAAGAATGCAATGGGTCATCCTTCACATTACTAATTTCTAAGAGATATAACAATAACTTAAATCACATTTAAAGAAAGTAATTGTAATGACCTAATTAAGACAAATAAAACAGTTACCTATTAATTTTACATACAATGTAATCCATTGTAAAACAAAAAATATAGCATGGGAAATTCTGATATGAAAACATTAAATGACCATTCATCTCACCAAAAATAAAGAAAATAAAAATATTTAATTTTTAGTAATGACAAACCAAATTAACAATTCTTTTATTAGTGTTGTGAAATAAAAGTAATAAATCATGATGTCATACATATAACAACATGATATAGATATATGTAATCTAAAGGTACTTCTAAATGTAACAGAACATCCTTCAAAATAGCTCACACATCCGTAGCCTTGTTGAGTTTATGCAATATTCTCCATAGCTCATTGATCAACCAATTATCCCCTTGATTTGCTCCAATGAATGGAGAGGCAAGAATCACATTTTCTTTCAGATTCTCTTTCACTCTCTCAATTAAACAATAAACTATAATCGTATTGGTTACATCATATTGGGTATGCATTTCCCACACTTTTTCCAATGATTTAGTGTGTGTAAATTTCATTGAATTCTCAATGACCTTATGTCGCTTTTGTGGCTTACAGTCTGAAGCAGTCCACTTAAACACAAATTTATGATGGGGCTAGTCCACGTGGTCCCGCCGTCTAGTGCTCCACTTGATGGTGTACCAACAAACAAGTATATTAATCAAAATATTTTTTCGGATATATGTCCATTGATTTCAATCTACAGTTAATTGAATGAGGTTACGGCGATTGTATGTTGGTTGCTGGTTTGGTGGACATCTGTCCCTCCTCAAAATTCTACGAACCCACCTTGGTATAAGTTTTAACCACCTTCGCACTCATTTGGTTATTCGTTGTTTCTCCCAGTCATTTGCTCTGTGAGCTCTCGATGACCTCTTGCAGCATCATTGTGATGTTTTTATTTTGGTTTGAGGCTTGTCCGCCTGGTTCTCTGGGCTACGTGCTCCTAGTGGCCTTCACGGCTTCAATGTGGATTCCTTTGGTCTGTTCGTCGTTTTTTTTGTTTGGGTTCTTGGAGTTGTATGCTCTCGGCGACCTTCACAGCTTCAATGGTTCGGGACTCGACCTCGAAGTCCTTTGTTCACCTGGAAAATTGACAAAACCCTGGTAAGGTCTGTTTTCTTGTGGTTTCCTGCTTGTATGTCGACTATTACTTTGTCTTTGGTCTCTGCCTTAGTGGGTCTCCGCCTTTTTGCGTCCTTTTCTTGATTTGCTGCCTGTGTTTTCATGATTTGTTGACTCTGTGTTTTCGTTTATGGTCATATGGTTCTTGGTAACATTCTCCACCTTTGGTTTGTTTCCTCCACAAACTTGGCAGGATTATGGTGGCGTTCTCCGTCGGTTCCTCTGCCAACTTACATGGTAAGCTCCCTGTTCTATGCTGGATACTTATACCCTTTTTCTATCTGGGTCTAACGTCTTCGGCTCCTCGTGAGCAGGAAGACAACTCGAAGGTATGGTTGCGGTTACGGCTTGTCTGTTAGGTAAACAAATTCTCTATATTTGATTTGTTCATTCAATTTCCAGTTCCCCCGTATTTCGTTTGCACAGTGACTGATCTCATATTGTTGTTTCCCTTGCATGTAGATCCACCCGAGGTTTTCGGCGCTTGGACACTCAGCTATCCCAAATGAAATCTGGGTAGTGTCACTCTATTCATTTATGGTTTGCTTGACCTTAGTATTACGACTTATAGGGTTGATATTTTTGTTGGCCTTGAGCCGCTGTCTGTATTTGGTTCTTTAGTCGTGAAGCATCGTCGTTGAGTTAAGGAATGATTTGGGGACTTATGGGGTTTAGCTTTCATTTGTAATTTTTATGGTTCCCATGTCTGTGAACTGGATTCGTTCCTTTGCTTTGAATAGAATGTAAATCAACAATAAATTTTGATGACTGTAATTGTAGTTCTATGAATTCAACTCTGGAATTGAATTGGGTTATGTTTGTAAGTTTGCATACCTAGTGTTTATAGTGGTTGTTCACTCAACTGGACTTGCAATTTCTGATTTCGTATGGTGCAATTATATAAATGATTTCTTTGTTCTATATTTGGTTACTTTGTTTGAGTCGCCTGTAGCTGGTCACTGTTACTTCTCCTCTGAATTTGGTTATCTCTCCTTTTGATTTAGAACTTGTACCAATGCATTAACAATCTTTACACAGTAATTTAATACAAATTATTACACAGTTGTTTAGGAAGCTATAGCGATGTATGTGCGCAGAAAAAATATATTTTTACTCTCTATATTTCTTCTTCAATCCGAACCTCCCTATTGTGCTTTGTCTCTCTTTTTAATAGCACTGTTTACAAATTGTCCTAACTGCTATTAGTTTGTTTAGTTGGTTACATCAGTTATTCCTCATACGAAACTTTGCATGGTTGTCTAGTACATTTTCTTTTCATGCTTTTACAACAGTAAATTAACTGCTTGGAAATAATCACTCTAACTAATTACCATTGCTCCTAATTACAATTTATTACATTAATATTAGGAAACTTAATAAAAGAAAAGTAATAAATAAATAAATAAACAAGAATTCTATACACTCAGCGAATTAATTTCTCTGTCCTATTTAGAAACCATATCACCCTCACTTTTGTCTTTCCCCTGTCAACCAGATGCTCCTACATCAGGCTCCCGAGGTAAAATAAAATCATGGCTCTATTCCATGAGATCCTCCACCGAATAGCCAGCCTTCCATATCTGCGCCACGTTGAGCCATGAGCTGTCCTCCATTGGACAGTCTCTCCACTTGACGAGATATCATAGATATTCCTTCCTACGTGTCTTCTTTGGGTACCTGGGTACTGAGGATCCCTTCAATCTCATGGGATTGAGCTGAAGGCATATGCCTCATCCAATAACAGTCTCCAACTTGGGTGTCCCATTTTGGTTGTACCACACTGTCTTCCTCTACTTGGGCAATATATGGGAACTGTTCCGCCACATTGAAAATAGGTGATATGCCTATATCAGGTGGCAGCAGAATTTCATAGGCGTTGGCTGAAAATTTACGCAAGATCTTGCAGGGACCAATTTTTTCAAATTTTAATTTGTTATATGCGCCCTTAGGAAATCTTTCCTTGCGAAAGTGCGTGAGGACCTCATCTCCAACATTAAATTGTACTTCTCTTCACCCTGAATCTGCTTGTTTCTTATATTTCTGTATGTTGTCCTACAATTTTAATTTTACTTGTTCATGTAGTTCGCTCATTTCTTTGGCAGAATCTTCTCCATCTATGCTTCTATGATCCAATTTTCCCAAATCTTGCAGTTCATGTATTCCCCGAGGATGCATGCTGCACAATATTTGGAATGGGCTATGTCCTATGCTATGATTGGGTGAATTGTTATAAGTGAATTCCGCTTGAGCGAGAGCACGATCCCATAACCGTAAATTTTCCATAGTCAAACTCTGTAATAAATTTCCCAAACTCCTGTTCACCAATTTCGTTGGTCCATCAGTCTGCGGATGATACGCAGAGCTGAAATCAAATTGTCTGCCAAACGTTTTCCACAAGGTCCACCAAAAGTGTCTTGTCAATTTTACATCCGTGTCAAAAACGATAGCTCTGGGTAGGCCATGTAATCTAACAATCTCCTTGAAAAGCGGGTGAGCTACGCACGTGGCATCACTAGTTCTCTGGCAAGGAATAAAATGAGCCATTTTTGAAAACCTATCTACCACCACCATCACTGAGTCATACCCCCCTGCGTTCTAGGCAGTCCCAAGGCAAAGTCAATACTGACTGAGTCCCATGGCCTGCTCGGAACAGGTAGTGGCGTGTAAAGTCCAGTATTCTGACTGTGTCCTTTTTCCAGTTGGCAGACTTTACACTTGTTCACATATCATTGTACATCCCTGCGCATTCTGGGCTAGTAGTAAAAGTGTCCGATCTGCTGTAAAGTTTTGTCTATGCCAAAATGACCCTAGACCACCACTATGTTTCTCCCGTACAATATTTTCCCTCATTGAACAGTACGGGATACATAACTGTCAACCTCTGAACAACAATCCTTCCTACAAATTATAGTCGAACGATGGACTTCTACTCCTCAACACGGGGTTTTGGCAGGCTTCAAAGGCTTCCTTGAAGTCTGTGTCGGTCCGCTAAAAATCCTTTAGATGTTCGAATACCATCACCTGTATTCTGCTTTCCTGTAAGAGCAAAGCTCTTCTGCTCAAGGCATTTGCCACTTTATTGGCTTGCCCACTAATGTGTTTTAACATGAAAGTGAAACTCTACAAGTATTCTACCCATTTGGCGTGCTTATGGTTTAATTCGTGCTATTGCATTACATATTGTAACGCTAAATTATCAGAGAATAATACAAATTCATTGCCCAGCAAGTAGTGTCTCCAATGCTTTAAAGCTTGGACCACGACATAAAATTCCTTTTCATACGAGGAATATTTATGCTTGCTTTCATTTAATTTCTCACTAAAGAATGCCACCAGTCTATCTTCCTGACTGAGCACAGTGCGTCACATCGAACCTAAAAAAGTTTGTTAAAGTCGGGTAACCTCAATATTGGCCTCTCTCTAATCTTCCGCTTCAAAAGTTGAAAGTTGTCCTCTGCTGCTTTGGTCCAACAAAAAGGCTGACTGGCCTTTTCGATGTTGTCTAGCATCGACGCATAGATTTCACTGAAGTTCCTAATAAATTTCTGATAAAAACTTGTCAGTCCATGAAAAATACGTACCTCAAATAAGTTCTTTGGTGACGGCCAATTTATGATTTCCGTAATCTTTTCTGGGTCCATTTTCAATTCATTTTCCACAATTACAAACCCCAAATAGACTAGTTCCTTCTGCAGGAAAGTACATTTCTTTAAGTTTATCAGCAGTTTGTTCTGCTGTAACTTCTCTAACACCCTTCGAACATGTTGAAGGTGTTCTCCTTTTGTCCTACTGAAAATCAAAATATCGTCCAGATAAACTATCACAAACTTGCAAATAAATTCTTTTAACATCTCATTCATCAATCCCATAAAAGTACTAGGAGCATTGCTCAATCCAAATTGCATGACTAGCTATTCCTACAACCCTTCATTAGTCTTGAAAGTTGTTTTCCAATCATCTCCTTCTCTAATCCTGATCTGATGATATCCACTTTTCAGATTAATCTTCATGAAGTAAGCTGCCCCGCTAAGACAATCCATCATGTCATCCATTCTAGGTAGGGGAAATCTGTACCAAGTAGTGATTTTATTGATAGCGCATGAGTCCATACACATCCACCATTCTCCACCCTCCTTGGGTGCGAGTATTGTTGGTAGCGCACAAGGGCTCAAACTTTCTCTGACTAGTCCCTTATCGAGCAACGCTTGCACCTATTTACAAATATATTCATTATCTTTCGAGCTCATTCTATATGCTGCCTTGTTTGGTAGGCTTGCTACAGGTATGAAATCGATATGATGGCTAATTCTCCTCTTGGGAAGCAAATTATCTGGTAAATTGTTGACTACAATGTCCTTAAATTCTTCTCACAGCTCCTGAATCTCTGTAGGCAATTCAGACTTTTTTGTGTCCAACAACACTATTTTTTTACTCCTTACAATCGTATAAGTCACCTCATTTTCCTCAATCTTCTTAATAAACTGTTTTCCTCCTATTAACAATGATTTTGTTCCACTTCAGTCTGCTGCATCCTCCTCTTTGATGGGTACACGTGTATGTTTGACTCCATCTTTCACAAATTTGTAACAATTCGTCTTCCCATCGTGCATCACCTTCCGATCAAACTGCCATGGTCTCCCTAGTAGTATATGGCATACGTCCATTGGCATAATATCGCAGACAACCTTGTCCTGGTATTTTCCAATGTGAAATTAAACCTTGCATTGTTCATCAACTAATAGTTGGTGGCCTTTACGTAGCCAAGACACCTTGTCAGGTGTGGGATGCTTAATTCGTTTGAATCCCAACTTTTCTACCATCTCGGTGGCAACCAAGTTATCTATACTTCTGTTGTCTATGATCAATTTACAACACTTCCCATGTGATTTGCAAACTATTTGGAACAATGCCTTCTGTTGGGTCTGTTCAGCCATCTCTTTAGCTCGCTTCATAGACACTTTGATTAAAACTAAATCCTCTCCAGTTTCTACCAAATTTTCCACCTCCCGGGGCTGTGCTTCAGCTTCCTCTGGCTGCGCAACTAATGCTCCCCTCTGGCCAGCGTGCTCAGCTTCTGGGCATTTGAAGGATCTATGCCCCTACTTATGGCACCTATAGCACTGGACATTAGTCCCCCTTCCGCAACCATTTCCTCTTCCCCAATTATATGACCGACCTCCTCTAGAGCTATCTCCCTTCTCTGCTATCCCTGAAGTTCTGGAGCTGCTGCCTTCTTCACCGTTAGTGGCAGTTCTCCCTCTATTGTAGGACTGTCCTCGTCCTCTGCCATTTCCTCGTCCTCTCTTATTATTTTGCTTCCTGTTAGTTTCCTCTTCAGCCTTTACAACACTCTGAAAGGCTTCTTCGATATTCCGTGGAGAGAGAATAATGATCTCATCTAGTATTTCCAGCCTCAAGCCATTCACATATCTCGATGTCTTCTCTGGAGTATCATCAGTACAACCAACGCGCAGGTTTACATGATAAAACTCCTCTGTGTATTCCTTTATGGTCATACCTTTCTGCCTTAAATTTTGTACTCGTCGATAAAATTTGACTTGATAGTCTTTAGGCAAAAATCTGCCCTTTATTTTTGCCACCATCCTTGGCCACTTCCTTATCAATAGCTTGTTCATCCATTTCCTATCCGCTTGGACACTATCTCACCATAAAGCAACGTGTCCTTTTAACTTGGTTGCAGCAAATCTAACTCTTTTGTCCTCATTGATCTCTTCGTTTTCGAAATACTTATCTAACTCACTTACCCAATCCAGTAGAACATCTGCGGATAGACTACCATCATAGTTAGGGATCTCAGGTTTGGGTTTGCTGCTAGCTAATAGTACCGATCTCAACAGCCTCAACTCCGGGGCTTCTTCCTATAATCCGTCCGTAGCAGTTACTGCCTCTTCTACACTATCATCCCCAAGTTCTCGGTCTCTTCTCCTTCCTGCCTCCAATGCTTCTAAGTGAGCAGTAAGGACTCTCAACTCTTCCCTCAAGCCCTCATCATCTACTATGCACACACCTCTTCCACATCCTTGTCTTTGAATGTCCATCTCCCCATTTTTCTTTTTTTTCCAATTTATTGCTCTGATACCACTTGATGGGGCTAGCCCACGTGGTCCTGTTGTTTAGCGCTCCACTTGATGGTGTACCAACAAATAAGTATATTAATCAAAAGACTTTTTTGGATATATGTCAATTGATTTCAATCTGCGTTTAATTGAATAAGGTTACAGTGATCGTGCGTTGGTTGTTGGTATGGTGGACATCTGTCCCTCCTCGGAATTCTATGAACCCACCTTGGTATAGGATTTCACCACCTTCGTGCTCATTTGGTTATTCATTGTTTCTCTCGGTCATTTACTCTGTGAGCTCTCGGCGACCTCTTGCAGCTTCACTGTGATGTTTTTGTTTTGCTTTGAGGCTTGTCCGCCTGGTTCGTTAGGCTACATGCTCCTGGTGGTCTTCACGGCTTCAATGTGGTTTCCTTTAGTCTGTTCATGGTTTTGTTTATCCAGGTTCTTCGAGTTGTATGCTCTCAGCGGCCTTCACGACTTCAATGGTTCGAGACTTGACCTAGAAGTCCTTCGTTCACCTGGAAAATTGACAAAACCCTGGTAAGATTTGTTTTCTTGTGGTTTCCTACTTGTATGTTGACTGTTACTATGTGTTTGGTCTCTGACTTAGTGGGTCTCTACCTCTGTGCATCCTTTTCTCGATTTGTTGCCTGTGTTTTCATGATTTTTTGACTCTGTGTGTTGGTTTATGGTCATATGGTTCTTGGCAACGTTCTCCAGTGCTAGTTCGTTTCCTCCACAAACTTGGCAGGATTATGGTGCCATTCTCTATCGGTTCCTCCGCCAACCTACTTGGTAATCTCCTTGTTCTATGCTAGATACTTATACCCTTTTTATATCTTGGTCTAACATCTTCGGCTCCTCATCAACAGGAAGACAACTCGAAGGTATGGTTACGGTTACGGCTTGTCTGCCAGGTAAATGAATTCTCTGTATTTTATTTTTTCATTCAATTTCCAATTCCCCTATATTCCATTTTCACAGTGACTGATCTCGTATTGTTGTTTCCCTTACAGGTAGAGCCACCCGAGGGTTTTGTCGGTTGGACACTCAGCTATCCCGAATGAAATGCAGGTAGTGTTGCTTTGTTCATTTTTGGTTTTCTTGACATTAGTATGACGACTTATAGGGTTGATATTTTTGTTGGCCTTGAGCCGCTGTTTGTATTTGGTTCCTTAGTCATGAAGCACCATCGTTGAGTTAAGGAATGAGTTGGGGACTTATGGGGTTTGGCTTCTGTTTGTAATTATTATGCTTCCCATGTCTGTGAACTGGGTTCGTTCCTTTGCTTTGAAAAGAATGTAAATGAACAATAAATTTTGATGATTGTAATTGTAATTATATGAATTCAACTCAGGAATTGAATTGGGTTATGTTTGTAAGTTTGCATAGCTGGTGTTTAAAGTGGTTGTTCGCTCAACTGGACTTGCAATTTCTGATTTTGTATGGTGTAATTACATAAATTATTTCTTTTTTTTATATCTGGTTATTTTGTTTGAGTCGCCTGTAGCTGGGCGCCATTACTTCTCCTTCAAATTCGATTATCTCTCCTTTTGATTTAGAACCTGTAGCAATGCATTAACAATCTTTACACAGTAATTTAATACAAATTATTACACAGTTGTTTAGGATGATGTAGGGATGTATGTGCATAGAAAAATTATACTTTTCCTCTCTGTATTTCTTCTTCAGTTCGAAACTCCCTATTGTGCTTTGTCTCTCTTTTTAATAACATTGTTTACAAACTCTCCTATCTGCTATTAGTTTGTTCAGTTGGTTACATCAGTTATTCCTCATATGAGACTTTGCATGGTTGTCTAGTGCATATTATTTTCATGCTTTTACAACAGTAAATTAACTCCTTGGAAACAATGACTCTAACTAATTACTGCTGCTCCTAATTACAATTAATTACATTAATTTTAGGCAACTTAATAAAATAAAAGTAATAAATGAATAACAAAACAAATATGCTATCCACCCAGTGAATTAATTTCTCTGTCCTCTTCGGAAACCATATCACCCTCACTTTTGTCTTTGCCCTGTCAGCGAGATGCTCCTGCATCAATTTATCTTGTAATGTTTCTGAAACCAACTTTTTTAGAAATCTTGTTGTGCTTTGTTTCAAAGCTATCGTCCAAATTTCAATGTCAAGAGATTCATTTTTGAAACACATTTCAAAAAATCATTTTGCATGTGGATGAATCCAAAATAGTTTTTCCTCTATTGTGTAATCAGCATCATCTCCCATTTTCTCAATATGCCCTTTGTTTGTCGCTTCATCATCAATGCTATAATAAAAAAATGTCCTTTAGTTCAAAAATAACTAGTTTCTTTTCGGCCGCAACACAATGGAAAATAATATAGTCAAACCAATTTATTGATGTTACAAAAATTACTAAAAAAATTGTTGAAACAATACACTTACCTTGAGTGGTTTTTTCAATATTTATAGATGAAACAATAAATTCTTTTATCATCTGGACAGGAACTGGAGTAAACATATTAAACCTTCAATCAAATACCAATTGCACTTCTTATCAAACCTTCAATCAAATACCAATAACAAGAAAAACATTAGTAATGCAACCTTTAAAAAGGAACACACACACACACACACACACCTTAAACATTATTTTGATTCTTAATTTTACCCTTTTTATTTGTTCCTATAACAAAAATATACAATATTATGGTAGTTACAAGTATTTGAGTTTGAAGAATAATAAGATAAACAAGAAGACAAGTTATAAGTATCTGATATGCCATTATCTTCATATTTGTAATGTTGCACCTCATCATCATATTGGTTACCTTTATTTGTTTCCAAATTAAACATATAAAATATTTTGAATTGTGAAAATGAATAGAATCATTAAATAAAAAGGAAAACAAGTGGACAAATTATAAGTACCCGATGTTATATTTTGTTCTTGATTATAGTTTTGTGGAACAGTACCTTGGTCATTATATTCGTTCTCTTTATTTCCAACTATAATCAACATATGAAATGGATATGAATCACAATAAAAAAAAAAATTAGAATAATAATAAAATAAAAAAAGATAGAGATACAATGATTAATACCAATTTCTATCTCCATCATTCCATGGTCATTGTCTTGATTAATTTCATTCATCTCATAATTCCCTATAATAGTCATCCAAAAATGTTATGAATATGGAAATTAAATAAATTGAAAAATTATCAAGAGAAAAAACTAAACAAATTATGCACCCGTTATGATAACTTCTTCCTCTCCTCCTTCTCCTCCTGTTTCCATCTCCATGCTTTTTTCAACAACATAAGCACTATGTTGATTAATTTGTTTCTTCCCACTTTCATCATTCTATGTTTTAGAATCTCCCTCATTAGTCATTTTAGTAAACACTTTGACAATTAAAAAATATGAAAAAAATAGTATCCAATGTATTATAAGAAAATAAATAAATGAATTGTAGTACTTGAATTTTCCAAGAAGTTAATGGATATTGGATTTGATAGTTGGAAAGATTTGTAATTATTTAACATGATTTTTGTCTGTTTACTCTATTTGCACAACACATGAAATTCTTCTTCCATATGTACAACATGCCTTCATAAAAAATTTCCCCACATAGAGAGAAATAACCACTTTTGCATGACTACATTGTTGGTGCTTTTCCATTAAATCCATCCAAAAATCATAATCTCTCTTATTTTCATCAAATGTGTCTTCAAATGTGTGAGAGTATTTTATAGCCTCCAAAATTTTTAATTCTGAATTATAGAAATGTATAGTAAGAAATATATCATAACTATAATTGTTTTGGGACTTATATTTATAAATGCCACTAGACATTTTATAGTTGAACTTGGAGTTCTTTATGGAAATTTCCAAAGATTGGCGTACATCATTACAAAACCAAAGTTCTACTAAGAGTACTGTAGTAAAGTCATTCAACTCATTTTTTCGATAAGAAATCGAAAAAATTCAATGTAATACCCCTTGTTGAATTGTTCTTCTTTCAAAGCCATTGTATCCAAAACAAAAAGGTTAGTATGTAAAACTGGTTGTAACTGACATGGAAAAGAGTGAAAAAGTGTTGACAAAAGATTAGGGCCCCCAAAATGACAACCGAATTCAAAATTGTTATCAACCTGTTGAACACTTGTTGATCCATTTATCATTCTATCAAGGAATCCACGTGCTTGTTGAGAAATGGACTCTATCTTTGTATTACGTGTTCCTTTCACATAAGTAGACCCCTCCACCGTGTTGCAAAAATTGTTAAATATGATATCATCAATTTCTTAATGCTCAAGAATGTTGAATGTTGTAAGAGTCATCTCATTCAAGTTCTGATCATGACTTTGACAATATGTAACCATTGCATCCAATATTGTTCTGTTGGTTTTCAATTTAGAACAATAATCTTTTATTTTTATGGCATTTGTTGTATGAATAATTGGAATATAAAACCAAATGGTTCCGTCCAATAGCTTATCTGCTACTGAAGCAATTTATTCCATGATTAATCCCTGAAGGGGCCAAAAAGTAGCTGCTGTCAAATTGTGTAGACTATTTTTCTTGTAGTTCTCAAAATCAGGTTGGCTTGGAGAACACTTTAACGTGCCTAGCTGGTAATAGTTAAAAATAATGTCCCATTTATCCCAAATACGTTCATCGAGATATAAGAGAATTTTTTTATCAGAAAAATTTTTAATTGGAAAATCGAAGAATGACCATAACATTTCCTCATCAACCTGATAAAATAATAAATATAAACTAATCAGAATCCAATGTAAAAATGAGACTAAATAAGGTGTTATAATTAAATGAGAAATCATCATAAATATAAAAAAATATGACTTATATTATCATCTTTAGTCATTTATCTACAATAAAAGTAGATACAATAATAAAATGTTAAATGTAAATTTAATTTAAATTACATACCTTGTCTTCATCCGCCTTAGAGCATCCAATCCTCCTTTTCTTTAATTTGTCATTGGCAATTAAGAAATGCCTTGCCAAGCGCACACAATCAATAAATGGAGTTTTATGGAATACCTTATTTGCAGAATATAATTGACAACAAATGCGGATCACCTCAGTGGGTTCAACTGATGGATGCAATAACTGAGCATTACGTTTTTTATATTTTTTTTCTTATGTTGATAAATTATATTTAAGATTTGTTAAAATTTCTTTCTCTGCTTGAATGGTATGTTGCCCATCAACTATCCAAAAATTTATATTCTTAGAATTTAGATCTGTCTCATTTATAATTTTGATAGAGTTGACCAATGGATCAGGCTCTTTGATGTCAAATGGAATCAGAAGAGCATCAGGTAATGAGGTTTGAAATTTTTCCAGGAATGATTTCACTAGTACTTGAACATTTAAATCATCTTATGACCTTAATTTGAACACCTTAGGAGCTTCTTTACATCTTTCAACAACCACTTTTCTATTAAAGGAGTTTGAAAATAGATAGAAATGCTTGAAAGCTTCATGAATCTCATCACATTGATTTGCAAGGTTACTTGTCTCAAATTCAACTTTCCTAGTTTTTTGAAATTTTGTAGTGGGCTTGAAATCACTTTCTTTTATGTTCTCCTCCAAATAAGATAAATATAATCTTCTCAAAGCAAGTAATTGAGAATCAATTTTATCATCTGGTATTTTATCAAAAAATTTACCCTTTTGTTGTAAATGAAGAAGTACAGATGATGGTTTTTTATTTCTTACATAACAATATCTCAGAATGGTGGTGATGCATTTTGAAAGATCTACACAATTGTTTAGTCCAGATTCAGAGAAGTTCCCAAAGTTATCCAACTTGAACATTGTATTTTTTATCGTATTTGTTGTATCAATACTTGAAGCTTCAATCAAATATGGTCTAAAATTTGTATGCTCCACTTGACATGAAATTAATTTTACCTCATTTTCTTTAATCATTTCCACTTGAAAGTCAATGTTATTTTCATTGTAAGCATAGCAATTAATTATTATTCCTAATATCTCTAGTTCATTTCCATCTATTGATCCAAATAGGTACATATCAGGAAACATATTCATGGGAGTTTCTGTTTGGATTTACCAATCTTGCACGAACTAATATTTATTATTTGTATTGTATTTTTTAATCATTTCAAAAGTAGAATTTGAAGGTGTTATTGATATTTCCTTTTGAGTATAACTTTTATTTTTCTTGGTTGTAACATTTCATTGCTTTTGGGCCAACCAATTCTGCAAATAATAGCAAAAAAGTATTTGCATTAATCAAAATGAAAATATAATTTCAAATATTATCGCATAATGTTCTTATAAATACTGAAAAACCACCTAATCTAACCATTTCCAAGATAGTGTACATAAAATATAAAACCACCATACCTGTTGAAGGAGGCAATGTTTGTACATCACTTATTGTTTGTCTTTTCTTCAATACTTTACCTTGAAATTCAGGCACACCAGATTCCGCAGTTTCTAGAAAAAAAATTATGGAATACATGAAATACTAAATATTATTAAACAACCTTATAATATATGATTTCCATTTACATGCATAATAATAAATGAGTAGATATGTTATGCAAGTTTACTATATGACACCAAAAGTTATCACCTAGGTAAAACTGATAAGAAAAAAACCACCTAATCTAACCATTTCTAAAAGAGTACATAAAATATAAAACCACCATACGAGTTGAAGGGGGCATCATATGTAGATCACTTGTTTTTCTTTCTATCTATTCTACTTTATTTCGAATTTCAAGCCCACCAGTTTCCACGATTTCTAGAAAGAAAAATTTAATGGAAGACATGAAATAAAAAATAGTATTAAACAACCTTATAATACATGATTTCCATTTACACTCACAATAATAAATGAGTACATATGTTATGCAAGTTTAGTATATGACACCAAAAGTTATCACATATTTAAAATTTATTGGAAAAAAATACCCATGTTAGTATGGGCTGTCCTCATTAATACCCCAATCCTAAGGCTATTTCCATGGGTTTTATTAAACAACAACCATTTATTAACACAATGTCTAACAATTTTAACAAAGTATAAATTAAAATTGTCATACCATTTAAAGAATTTGGTGTCATGTTTCTTGAACTTCCTTTTTCCTTGGATGCTTCCTTTGAATTCTCACTAGCTTCATAGTCCATGGTATCTAAAAATAAAGTAAAAAAATTGTTATCACAATTTGAATTATTCAAGAGAAAATATGAATTTGTTATATAATACTATAAAACTATTCCATAGATTTTATGTTGTAAACGAAATATTAACAAGAACGGATAGCAAGTGGTATAACTCAAAATAATAGTTAATCAAGTTAGAAAAAAGGGCAGCCCCAAATAATTTTTTATATTCATTTAATCGTGAATATAGGAAAGCAAATATCTACTAGGTTTCCTTCTAGCACATGCATAAGAACATTTCCAAAACACATTACATTGTGAATAAACAAAAACAATTGTATAGACCAGAATAACAACATATATACACAAAATTTATCTCTTATAGTCATGTATATTCTTAGTTTTCTTTAGATAAAATAATAGCAAAACACAATGAAAGAACATTAACTATGGCGATCATTAGATTTTCTTCTAGATCTTTGTTTAGCACAAAGGCAAACACATTGCAACTTTGCAAGACGAAATAAATATAGAATGTGATAGAATTAGTGCTAACATGAACAAAAGCATATTGCCAACAAGAATCTTTCAAAGAAAAAGAAATATTTACATCCTAGATTTATTTCTATTACAAACGCATGGATATTGTAAAAAAAAACATTGTAAGGTGAAAGAAATCTAGCACGTGCTCGAATTATTTTTAGCACGAACATATTCATATTTCCAAGAAAAACATTGAAAAACAAAATAAATATAGCACAAGATAGATTTCCTTCTACCAAAAACACAAACATATTGTCATTAAAATATTGCAAGTCAAAGGAAATGTAACCCATGCTAGACTATGTTCTATCGCATACAAGAAGATTGCCAACAACAACATTGTGTTGTAAAGCAAAAACATAAGCACAATGTCAATAAAATCATTGCAATAATAATATTTCCTGGGATATTTGACCTTGCCTTTTAGAGATTATGACGTTTTAGTCCATGCCTAGATAGACTAATGTTACAATATAAAAAAATTTAAACCTTGAAATGATTAGAAGGCCCTTATTTATGGAATATGTGGTATCTAAGAGTTGGGATAGTGTAAATATTCCTCCTATAAAAACAACCAAGAACGTTGCAATACAACCCATTACAAGCGCTGAAAGAAATATAATTCATACTTATATTCTTTCTAATGTGAAATTTAATCCAACATAACAACGATTGTAGGTGAGAAGGGAATATTACTGCAGAATTACATTCTACTTTATAACAAAACATATAAATATTTTCAATGAAAACACTACACGACAAAAAAAAACTAGAGCAAGATAGATTTTATTTTAGCCTAAAAGAAACATGTTAGCATTAACAACATTGCAATGTCAAATAAAATCTAACATGTATTAGATTTCATTTTAGTGCAAAGTCGAGCACATAGAAACATTGTAGAGTGAGGAGTCTATCAAGTGCTAGATTTATGTCTACCACAAACACAAGCACGTTGCCAACAACAACGTTGTAGAGTATAAGAATTCTAGATTGTGTTAAATTTTCTTCCAGCACAAACACAAACACATTTTAATTTGAAAGAAATTTAACACATGTTATATTTCCTTTAAATACAAACACACGAACATAATAACATTGTAAGACTAAACAAGTTTATTGTGTGCTAGATTAACAAAATTACAATTTAAAATAAAATCTAAGATGTGATAGATTTTCTTTTAGCACAAACTTGAGCACATAGAAACATTGTAGAGTGACAAATCTAGCAAGTGCTAGATTTATGTCTACCACAAATAAAAGCACATTGCTGACAAAAACATTGTAGAGTATAAGAAATCTAGCTTGTGTTAAATGTTCTTCCAACACAAACACAAGCACATTTAAATTTGAAAGAAATCTAACACATGCTATATTTCCTTCTAGCATAAACACAAGAACATAACAACATTGTAGGACTAAATAAGTCATAATGTGTGCTAGATTAAAAAAACCCCCAACATTGCAATGTAAATAAATCCTAACATGTGTTATATTTCCTTTAGCACAAAATTGGAGCACACAGAAACATTGTAGAGTGAGAAATCTAGCAAGTTCTAGATTTATGTCTAGCACAAATACAAACATGTTGCCAACAACAACATTGTAGAGTATAGGAAATCTAGCTTGTGTTAAATTTTCTTCCAACACAAACACAAGCACATTTAAATTTGAAAAAAATCTTGCTTGTATTGAATTTTCTTCAACACAAACACAAGAAAATTTAAATTTGAAAGAAATATAAGACATGTTATATTTCCTTCTAGCACAAACACAAGAACATAACAAAATTTTAGGACTAAATAAGTCTAATGTGTGCTAGATTAACAACATTGCACTGTACAAGAAAATCTAACATGTGTTAGATTTCCTTTTAGCCCAAACTCAAGAACATAGAAACATTCTAGAGTGAGAAATCTAGCAACTGCTAGATTTATGTCTAACACAAATGCAAGCACGTTGCCAACAACAACATTGTAGAGTGAGAAATCTAACATGTGATACATTTATGTCTACCGCAAATACAAGCACGTTGCCAACAACAATGTTGTAGACTATAAGACTTGTAGATTGTGTTAAATTTTGTTCCAACACAACCCCAAGCACAATTTAATTTGAAATAAATCTAACACATGCTATATTTCCTTCAAGCATGAACAGAAGAACATAACAACATTGTACAACTAAATAAGTCTAATGTGTGCTATATTAACAACGTTGAAATATAAAAGAAAATTTAACATGTGTTAGATTTCCTTTTAGCACAAATTCGAGTAGATAGAAACATTGTAGAGTGAGAAATCTAACAAGTGCTAGATTTATGTATACCACAAATACAAGCATGATGCCAACAACAACATTGTAGGGTATAAGAATTCTAGATTTTGTTAAATTTTCTTCCATCACAAACACAAGCACATTTTAATTTGAAATAAATTTAACACATGTTATATTTCCTTCGAGCACAAACACAAGAACATAACAACATTGTAGGGCTAAATAGGTCTACTGTCTGCTAGATTAACAACATTGCAAAGCAAAATAAAATCTAACATCTGTTAGATTTCCTTTTAGTGCAAACTCAAGAAAATAGAAACATTGTAGAGTGAGAAATCTAGCAAGTATTAGATTTATGTCTACCACAAATACAAGCACATTGCCAACAACAACATTGTAGAGTATAAGAAATCTAGCTTGTGTTAACTTTTCATCTAACAGAAACACAAGCACATTTAAATTTGAAAGAAATCGAACACATGCTATATTTCCTTATAGCACAAACACAAGAACATAGCAACATTTTAGGACTAAATAAGTCTAATGTGTGATAGATTAACAACATTGCAATGTAAGAGAAAATATTTCATGTGTTAGATTTCCTTTTAGTGCAAACTCAAGCACATAGAATCATTGTAGAGTGAGAAATCTAACAAGTGCTAGATTTATGTCTAGCACAAATACAAGCATGTTGCCAACAACAACATTTTAGAGAATAAGAATTCTAGATTCTGTTAAATTTTCTTCCAACACAAACACAGACACATTTTAATTTGAACGAAATCTAACACATGTTATATTTCCTTCATGCACAAACACAAGCACATAACAACATTGTAGGACTAAATAAGTCTAATGTGTGCTAGATTAGCAACATTTCAATGTAAAATAAAATCTAACATGGGTTAGAATTCCTTTTAGCGCAAACTCGAGCACATAGAAACATTGTAGAGTGAGAAATCTAGCAAGTGCTAGATTTATGTCTACCACAAATATGCACATGTTGTCGACAACAACATTGTAGAGTATAAGAAATATAGCTTGTGTTGAATTTTCTTCCAACACAAACATAAGCATATTTAAATTTGAAAGAAATTTAACACATGTTATATTTCCTTCTAGCAAAAACACAAGAACATAACGACATTTTAGTACTAAATAAGTCGAATGTGTGCTAGATTAACAACATTACAATGTAAAAGAAAACCTAATATGTGTTAGATTTCCTTTTAGCACAAACTCAAGCACATAGAAACATTGTAGAGTGAGAAATCTAAAATGTTGTGATGGATTTCTCACACAAAACAATCTCATACTCATCTCCATATCCCTCCACTTGCTCCTCCCCATATAGGAGATGCATATACATGTTTATAAACCTCATTAAGTAAATTGTCTCTCTCACTCGTGTGAAATCCTGGGTCTTTGTAAGATTTCCCAAACTATGCAAATAGAACAGACTCTAAAATTATCA
>APFE031633801.1:31983-42150 GCA_000404065.3 Pinus taeda
TGAGAAACCTAACAAGTTGTGACGGATTTCTCACACAAAACAATCTTATACTCACCTCCATATCCCTCCACATGCTCCTTCCCATCTAGGAGATGCATATACATGTTTATAAACCACATCAAGTAAATTGTCTCTCTCACTCATGTGAAATCCTGGGTCTTTGTAAGATTTCTCAAACTATGCAAATAGAACAAACTCTTAACATTATCATCAAGAAAAAAATTCCCTCTCTATGCTAACTAAATCTAGAGTTGAGATGGATCTAAAGGAAAAGCTTGCACCTTGAGAAATTTGATCCCTTTGTAGGCTATCTAAATCTAGAGTTAAAATGAATCTAAAATGGTTTAATTATTAATAATTATAATTCTTATTTTATTTTATTTTATATTTATGTACTTTGACTAAATTAACAAGTTTAAATAACATTACATAACCTTAGAACATCTCATTCACTTTGGGCTAAAGTCTCCCATATAATCATTCATGTTGGACTAAAGTCTCTCCATGCAATTATTTAAATTTGTAGATATTTATTTTTATCTTAATCAATAATATTTAATATAAAGTAGAAAACATAAACTTGGAAAAGCCCATAAATATTATAAATATCAAGTGAATTACAATGAAATTTGAACCATTTAAAATTATAATTTTATATTTTTATTTATTAGAATCTTTCAAAAACCAAGATTGATAAATTAATAAAACGTTTTTAAATTATATGGTTATTTTATTTAATTTATAAATTTATATACAATAATTACATGAAAAATGTCAATATAATTTTTCAAAAAATTGTTAATAATAATTTTAAAATTTACTAATAAAAAAATATTAACATACCAAATTCTTTATTATTATTAAAATTTGTAGATATTTATTTTCATTTTAATGGATAATATTTAATATATAATGGAAAGTATAAATTTGGAAAGGGCTACCCATATTATAAATATTAAGTGCATTATAATGTAATTTGAACCATTTAAATTTATGATTTTATATTTTTAATTTAAAAATAAAATAAAATTAAAACATATAATTAATTAAATTTATGATTTTACATTTCTAATTAAAAAAATTTCAAAACATAGAAGGAATTAATTGAAAACATATTTTTTTAAATAATATGTAATCTTATTCTCAATTATACTAAGCAATATAAAATTGGTTAGTTTGATAATTCTACAATGGGGGAAAATGGTTACAATTGTATATTTTCTCCTAACTCCTCACAAAATGAATAACCTAGTGTGAACGCAAATCAAGATCAATTAGTATATAAAAAATTAAAATAAATTTAAAGAATAATTAAATTTTCCTTAACATTTTAGGAAATATAAGAAATTTCTCATTTTCATATATTATTGAATTTGACCCATGCTACTATTTTTGGGTAAAAAATGCTTTAACGACGTAAGGTCATGGAAATCAAATGAGCTAAGGAAATGCAAAGACAAATGATGTTTGTATTGGTGATATTCACAAAAGAAGGAGGATTGAAAGGGGTGCAACCTTAGAGGAGACAATAACCCAAGAATAACTATAAAGAGAATAAATGTTCAACAGAAAAACAAAGACTAAATATGCCATCATTTCCTTTGCATCATCGATTTCAGAAACTTAAATCCTCAATGCATAAATTTCAGAAAAATAAATTTTCTTAAGCACTTCGTATCATGTTTCAGTTAAGAAGATTTCCATTCTCACCAGTAATTTTGGATGTCCAAGACTTCATATCCATACTTTAGAGTTTTCACATTCCATTCTCATGAATAAGTTAGTTAAGAAGATTTCCATTCTCACAAGTAATTTAGACATCCTAAGACTTATTATCCACACTTCAGAGTTTTCATATTCCATGCTCATGAACAAGTTACATCTCTTCACTAACTGACCAATTTTTTTTAATGAGAAATACCTCATTGAATGACTCAATGCATCAAATTCCCACTGTTAAATAAATGGTATTCCTCTAAAGTGGAAACGAAATCTATCCTACCATCTTATGCTTTGGATAGAAAGGTGGGTAAAAGAGATGCATTTGGTTTGGGATAAGTCTCTCTATAAGAAGAAGAGGTCCTCTGCATGGAGCTAGCAGAAGGGAGTTACCTAAAAATCTATCACGAGTTATCTAGAAACCCCATACGAAAACATCACATGTGTTTTGTTATGAAAGGATGGGCTTCCTCTCATAAACCAATAATTCATTGTTGCCCTCTATCCCTTGCAAGGGCTCTATCTTTTGACCGCTTTGTATTAAAGGCTCTTTCACCCACTGTTGATAATATTGGCGATATTCGAAAATATCGCGATATTTTTGGCAAAATGATATGTCGCCAAGAAAATATTGTGATATTTTCTATTTTGAAAATATCACAACATTTCCAAAATATCAACAAATATCAGCAAAATATCGGCTATGTTTAAAATCTTGAAAAAAAATAATTTTTTATGCTTGCCGATATTTGCTGATATTTTGTTGATATTTTCTCCGATATTGCCGATAAGATGTTTTCTAGACCCTCGCCAATATTTTTCCAATATCAATATTTTCAACACTGATTTCACCTAACCTATTGATCATATGCTCCAAGTACAAACTCAAAATACTATATGGAAGGCACATGATCCTCATGCATGGGAGACATAACATATACATTTTCTTGGAGAGTTTCTTTCCCTGTCATTCTTACATTCTTCATCTTGTTGAAAGAACGCATCCCTCCATAGCTCTAATTCAATAAAACCAACCTAAGAAGCCAATGATCTTGAAATATGTGTCATTTTGTGCCAAGATAGAGGTGTCATGGCAGAAGTGGAAGCAAGAATTTTTCTAAATTTGAAGACAGAGTATAGTAAGAAACATAGAATCTCATTACGCACTAGTTTAAAAATGTTCACTGAAAATAAGATAAGGTGTCCTTCAAATCACATTATAAACTAGTCTGAATCATCACTGCATTGAGCCACGATATACGAATTGTAAGGATACCCAAAGAGTAGCAATAGTTAAAACTTTTTATGCCAACACTATGGAACTAGAGGGAATGGATTTAATGGAGATCAAGACCTTGCGTTGTGTTTTTCTAAGAGGAAGAAGTCCCTAGAAATTAAAATTTTCCTAGAGATAGGGACAAGAAACTAATAACAAACGAAAGAACTACAATGTATCAAAGAGTCAAGTTCCTGAAGGAAATTGTGCAAAGGGATGTAGTTATTGTTGAGGACTCCAACATAATCACAAGATCACTAAAGCAGTTCCCTCCTCCTAAGCCGTGGCATGCATCTATCATAAAATGGTGCTACTACTCAATGCATTTAAATAAGTCCACCATTTTAAGGTTAGAAAAAGATTCAACTCCCAAGCCAATCAGATGGATAAGAAAGCAGTTTTACTTGACGACTCCAACATAATCACAAGATCACTGAAGCAGGAAAGAGCTCCCTCCTCTTAAGCCCTAGCATGCATCTATCATAAAATTGTCCTACTACTCAATGTACTTAAATAAGTCCACTATTTTCAGGTTAGAAAAGGATTCAACTCCCAAGCCAATCAAATGGCTAAGCAATTAGTTTTAGAAGACAAAGGAACTCTCTGAGTATGTATCGAGGGGGAGGAAAATCCCTCTACCTCAATAACATCATCAATAAAAAGTCCCAAGGAGAGGAAGATGAAAGGTGGCACTCTCTACCCAAATTGTGATACATGGAAACAAAAGGAGTTTGGCTCACCAAATAAGAAGCCACAGGAATAGTTTGCTAACAGAGAGTTTGAATACCGGGACAGTTTGCTAATAGGGACAGTTTGACCATATGTTCCAAGTACAAACTCAAAATACTAATGGAAGACAGGTGATCCTCATGCATTAGAGACATAACATATACGTTTTCTTGTAGAGGCATGAGACTGAATCATAGCTTGACTTTCTTTTTAATTACAGATTTCCTTGACAACACATTAGCATTCTTTTTACTTGCAGACTTCCACAGGGTTGGGGTCCTCTGGAAATTCTTCTACAGTACTAGCTTATGCATTATGATCTTCGAGTGATTTTTTTTAATTATTTGTGTTTATTATTATTATATTCTCACTGAACATCTTGGTAGGCTAAAATTTCACCTCATCCCATTCTAAAGTAGAATGATTGAAATAAAATGATTTGTTGATATTCCTACCTAGGAACAGAACTGCCAGTTAAGTTCTCATATTTGGCTACTCCTACAATTAATCATTACATCATAGATGTGCATAGGTTATACATTAGAAGATATATACAGTCATGTATATCCCTTATCACTGGGAAGTGCAAATGTCATAATTCAATGGAGCACATGTTGTACTACAGTTAAGGTGCATTACAAAACACAAAGTACATGTTTGATACATCTTTGGAGTCAAGTCTACTAGGAACTAGGAACTATGTCTGATCAACGAGATTTTTCTAGGTCTAACAAATCCACATTTGTGAATAATTATTCCCTACAAATACATGCCCAGGTGGACAAAGTTGCAATGGATATTGAGCATTTTGTTAGCTATTTGAGCACTAAAGAGGTGCCTTTTGCATAATGAGTAGGGTCTTGGCTGATGATCATCAACTTTGCTACTTGTGCCATCTCAATGCTCAAGACAAGGCTTTGAGTAGTGACAAAGTACAAGTCATTGAGTGTGAGAAATAAGGGAGAGGTGCTAAGTTTGGCTATGCCACTGCCACAACTACATCTAGTAGAGCATACTTTGGATGAAAACGTACCCTGCATCCTCTTGGGGTTATATATTACGTGGTGATCTTAGGATGATGGTAATGAAGGATGGAGCTTCCAGTGATAGTTATGTTTCCCAATGTTTTGGGATGGCCTTCAAAGCTAATCAATGATGACCCTCCCTGTTCTACAATGGTGCAGGTGTTCAAGTGCCATATCATTTATTGTTAATTATTTTGTTGATGCGACTCACCCTTCAATGTTTTAATTGTGTTGATGGCTATACTGGACTTTGGGTCAATGGTCTATTTTGTTCATAACTTCAAATTTCAATTGGATCTAGGCATTTAGTGCATAGGGGATTTTTAATGTTGCTCCTATGTTGACATTATGTTGGTGGTCCATCTATGCAAACCACACATTCACACAATGGGTGGTGGATGATGGATCTAGTGGGCAAGTATGGGTTTGTTGGAGTGTACATGTTTGAGGTGGCATTTAACTAGAGGAAGGAAGATGGATAAAATCAAAATCTGTGACCAAGTTCATAGTGCAGACAGGGAACCTTGGAGGGGTTGTTAAACCAATCTTTGTACGAGGAAGAAGGGATGCAGCTCTGTGCCCCCAACATGGCTCACATAGAGGGGATCAGAATATATGCATAAAAGGCATAAGTCAAAGGCCAAGGAGAGAGTAAATGAATCGAGTAGACTGCATCAGATCTTTATAGGGGGTGCTCAAAACAAGCTTCTGCACCTGTTCAAGTGAACTCATTCATATTAACTGCAAAAAAATGATTTGAATAAAAGAGAGAAGCATCTTTATGTTGGTTTCCTGAACAAGCAACAAAAGAATATATTAGAGTGTGATAGGAGAGGGTATTTTCATTTGAGTGCAATGCTTAATAAAACATAGACAACCATTATTTTCTTGAAATGCAATAAAGAGAAGCATTAAAACTTACTACACTATAATTTTGCACAAGAGGCACATAAGCTCGAACAGGATAATAAGATAATGATTAAAATATAGTTAACAGACTTATAAACATTTATCAAATACCATCACACAAATCGCATGGTTAATATTAGCAAAAGGCACTACTATTAGTGCAACAACAATGAAGCATTTGCACATGAAGAATACAACAATGCAGCAACTAGATATATTATTTGAAAATTAAAAATAGGAGATACTAGAATGCCATAGTTGACATTGTAACATAGTGCTTGGCACAGTTAAGAAATAAAATAAAAATAGTTAGAAAAGGCTATTGATTGTAGCAAAGTAGGCACTTGGACATAGCAAATTCAGATGTCCCATTTGTGGTTTGATATTCCTTTTTTTTGCTCTGCATAATGAATTTCTGGAGGAAACCGACTGGGTACTTTCCCTCATTCTAAGAATGGTAGCCAGGGTAAACTGGATTATTCAAGGCTCAAGGCCAGCTCAAGTATCAGCAATTAGCTCATGAAGAGGGAAAGCATGTCACAAAGTGGAATATGAACCTAGATGTAGGAGGACAACTACTTTCCTCTCAACAACTGGAGCTACACCCAATTGACCTGTGGTTTGATAATTGGCTAAATTTGATATATCTTTGTAAGATATTTCTCTCATGAGGAGTGGGTACAGCAGATCGAGAATTCCATTAGATCAATTCAGAAATGTGAGAGTAAATAGCCATGAGAGAAAAATCTATGGGAGATAACTTTTTCGTTTATGGAGAGAAGGATACTAATAGCAAGGCTTAATGTGCAAAGGTAGTGGTATGCAAAACAAAGAAAGGAAAAAAAGTATCATGGGGATAAACATAAATGTCTCCTCTTGTTTATATATTTTGCTGATTTGAAAACAAGCTATCTCATTTTCATTCTTCTTCCTTGTCTATTTGTTGTCCCATTTTTCATTGTTGTTGACTTCTTTCTCTTCGAAAACAACCCATTTCTTTATCTCTTTATGTCCTCATCCATTCTCTTTCAAAATGTTTCGATTAAAGCTTTGTTACATGAATTTCACATAAACTCATCATCGATATCTATTGATCTTCACCATTTGACTCTCAGCAGGACCATTTTTTGTCTCTGATACCTATTTCCATGGTTCTTTCATACATTCAAAGGAGAAGCAACTTCAACATGCAAAACCATGAGAAAAGCACCAAGAAAAGATGAAGAAGACAATGGAAATGTAGGACATCAAAAATCTCTATATTTCTAATTGATTAATTGCAAATAAAAGATAGTCTCAAAGTGTGGTAATTGAAAGGACATCTGCCTTCAGATTAAGTTCATTTTTTCCCTTTTGAGTGTAACATGGAATATTAAGGTTTAGGAATCCCCTGAGAGGAAAGTATCTTTGAATTTAACACAACATATTAAGGTTTAGGAATTCCCTGATTGGAAAGTACTACTAACGAACACTTAAAAATGGAATTACCATACGCTACGATATCCATGATGGTTGGATCACCAAGAAACTAGTACTGTTATGCAACATGGATGGACTGTTAAATTTGAAGGCAGTATGGTTGGATCACCAAGAAACTAGTACTGTTATGTAGCATGGATGGACTGTTAAATTTGAAGACAGAGTATAGTAAGAAACATGAAATCTCATTACGCACTAGTTTAAATCATTTTTCACTACAAATGACATAAGGTGTCCTTTAAATCACATTATACACTTTCTTGAATCATCACTGCATTGAGCCATTACTAACAGACAGGTTGATAATAGAGACAATTTGCTAATAGGGACAGTTTTATGATATGTCCCAAGTACAACCTAAAAATACTAATGGAAGACAGGTGATCCTCATGCATTGGAGACATAACATATACGTTTTCATAGACATTATCTATCCACAAGTAAAAATTCATTCCCTATAGGCCTTTCCACTATACATGATTAATTACCTTTACAAAAAATCCCTTTTCCAATCGATCTACTACTTGAGTTTATATAACCTTATCTTCTTCAAAAAAATTCTTACTTGATAACAGAAGGAACATGATACGAAGACCTCAAAAAAAAATCTGTAGAATCTTTCATCACACCATTAAGAACTTGTAAATATTTATGGCAACATGGGACAAAGTCAAAGTCCCCTTTGATAAGTCATTCACTAAAGTATTGAGTTCATGAAGAATGTCCCTGAAAGAATCTTTTTCAAAGTCTGTTGAAGTGTTGAGTTCGTGAAGAATGTTTGTGAAAGAATTTCATTTAAAAGATATAATTGAGTTATAAAAGTCCACCAACAAATGACATAGATTTAAATTTATTAATTGATGCTTTCCTATTGGCCTAATCAATAAAAGCATGGAATCACTCATGATCTGTAATCCCTTAACACGTCTAAGGATAACAACCTCAATAAGTTTTCTTAGGGAAAGAAACTATGCTTGGTTAGTTGATCCTCTATCGAGAGAATATTGAATATGGAAATAGTGATCAAGAATGAGAAAAATAACAACGCATACCCCACAAATGCAAGGATGGTCTTAACTAACACCATAAATAAATAAACTCGAAATCCAAAGCTATCATTACTGATAGTGTCACGTGGAATAAGTCGATCTTGCGGACAAGATAGACCTTCCTAGAATCTAATGAAGACCTAATGACAAACAAACCAACCAGACACTATCTTTCTCTAAATGTGCTTTTATAAATAATGGCAAACAAATGTGTTTTAAGGCCTACGTCATGTCCAACGCAAGTTTGGAGATGCCTTCGCTCCTTTGATCCAAGTAAGTTGCTTTGTCACAAACCTGCAAACACAAACAAAGAAAATGATTAAATAGCACCTGAATAACCAGTATTATAAAACATATTTAACATGAAAGTCAAGGAGTCCATGAAACAAATAACATGAAATACTTGTTGAGAAAAATGAGCTTGATTGTATTAATTCAAAAGGAGAAGAACTTTACAACCTTTGCCCTGACGTTGTACAAGCTCCTCCCAGGGTACAACAAGAAGTCTCCTCTACTTTGACAAGCTTCACTCACTTCCCAATGAAGCCAAAAAGGTATGTGATCTCTCCTCTTAAGCTCAAATAGGAAGTCTTGATTTCACTAGAATTTACCCTCAAAAGTTCAGCTTTTTAACCTCCCCGGCCACTGACCCAATGCCTCAATTTATAGTGCAATGGAGATCAGTTACCAGCTCCTCCTTCAAAGGGATAGACTCCTCCTTCAAAGGGATAGCTCCTCTCAACAAGGGATTAGTTCCTCCTTGTATGGGATGCATGAACCACTTGGAGCGAACAATCCACGTAACAAATCCTTCTAGAAAACTATAGAATCAACCCAAGATGAGTTTTTTAAGATAAAAATTGTGCCTTTTGAATTTTACAGGGGTACGCACCCTCCCCTTTACATACAGAGCGTATAAGTACGCAGATATCTTGAACAAAAGGTGCGGGCCCGCGGGAAAGGCTAAGAGAAAGTGCGGAACCAGAGTTATATTGCTTTTTTGATGTCTTTCTCTCTTTTCTAAAGCTTGTTTTGAAGAGCTGAGGTTTAAGACTTGCTTAGGAAGCTGGTATAGGTGATGATAGGCCTACACCGACTGTAAATAATCAAGGTGATGATATTTTTGTGTAACAGATTGCCCCCTAAAGTGCGAAGTCTGTAGTATATGAGGATTTTTTTTTTTTTTTCATATAGGAAGAGTGAAGTGCTTTATCATTTCAAAGATCATCTTGCGGAGAGCCTGGTTGGAACCTGTAAAAACATTCAATGCAAAATATATATATGAGATCATATCATCACTGAGGTAGGCATTCCCATACTCAGATAAAAAAACTGACTAAGAGACTGAAAACTTGACTAGAAGACTAACTGACTAGGAGACTAACTATTTCTCTGATATAGGAATGATCTCGTAACACATCATAAGTACAGAAACATGTGGACACAGTATGGACACAACCATCTGTTTATGAATAGTCCATAATATAATGAATACAAAATTCCTTGCAACCTGGATGGTGGAAACTAGATCTAGGGTCTTCATTTCTACATCCCGAATAGTACGATTCTATCCATGCGATGGAATGTGTCGAAGTCGAACATGGTAGAAACCGCTTGATTACCAGTCAATGATGTAAACTGTTAACAAGCGTGAGAGAAACCACCAATAATGACAATGGCCCTCAAAGTACTCAGCACAATCCATGAAATGTGATAAGATGTGTTGATGTGGAACATGTCACAGAATCCTTTGATCGAAAGTCAATGATGTAAACCGTCGTCAAAGGCGAGAAACCCGCCATTGAGGCATGTAGATCCCAAGGTACTGACGATTCCTAGATCATCTTTCTAGATAATGGGTCGAAGTCGATAGAAAGCGATCCGTCGTAAGCAAGCTCACGACACGAAATCATAGATCAAGTTGAAGAAATTTAGTTGCAAGGACTAACTCAGGGATGGTCAAGATGGATGACAGACATTT
>APFE031633814.1:0-14552 GCA_000404065.3 Pinus taeda
AAGCTAGTACAAGAGCTAAATGGAAAACTTTGGAGCATTGTAGCAGGTAGTAGCCTGCGTACTAGTAAATGGATCGGCTAGTACAAGAGCAAAGGGGGTTGTAGCTCCCGTACTGGTATAAGGCTGCACCAGTACAAAATATTGTAAAAGGATTTTTCTTATTAAGAAGAAGATTGAGATGACTTGCAGCAGGTGGTTTTCTCCCGCATTGGGTTTCCACCTTATATCATGGTGTTCATGTGTGTGCCTTATGTGTGATGATCTATTCTATGTTACTGCATCTGTTAACTGATAATATGGTTGATAATGTTCTAATGCACTCATTGAAGATCAATTAACTTAATCGTAAGAAGTTGTGGAAGTTGCATATATGAATCTGGTTATGAAAATGAAAAAGTTTTATTAATGTGATAATACTGATTCACCCCCCCCTCTCAATATTATTTCCAACACAAACTACCTCTTAAAACCCACCAAGTGCATTCAAACTGCCTCCACCAAGTTTAGTAATGCATTTGTTCTAATTTGGGTCACAAAAAGTCTCGGTCTAGTCATAATTTTCCACCTAGGGATAAGGTACATGGTGGTTGAATTAGTTTTAAATTTCAAACTTAACAAAACCCACAAATAGAATTTGTATTAAAGCCAAAACCATTGGCGATTTTGTTGATCGGGCGAAGGGGATGCAGCGCATGTGAATGCTGCTAATATCCCGTGGTTATAGCCCAGCAATTCTAGTCTGTCATTCAAAAACCTGACGGTTAAAATCTCTGTTCACATGTTACAGCTGTGACTTCTCCGTTGCAGTTTAGTTCTAGTGCAGTTTAGAAACCCCGATGGTTCACATCCGCTCTGTTCACATGCCAACCAATCTCCGCCATGATTTAGAGACTGTAACCTCCTCCTGACTGTTCACATGGCCGCTGCCATGGTCTCCATACCCGCGCTGTTTAAGGCCCACGGTTAGGGACTGCATTTAGGCTCTGATATCCCACTTGTTCACATCGATAACAGTCCCCGCACAATTTAGTCCAGTGGTTAGGGGACTGTTATGATATTTAGAATGTTTTTGTAATGTTTAACATAGGTCGACGGTTATACAACTTAGGGTTTATGCATTTGATACATGGTTTTGATAGGTGAAGGACTTATGTGTGGTGTAGCCTTAGGTTTGATGTATTAGGTTTTAGGTTAATGTGTTAGGTCTTAGGTCTTTAGACATAGCTTCTAGGGTTTATGTTTTAGGATCCAACATCTAGAATAAGGGTATTATAATGTTGTAAAACCAGAAACCATCACCATGTCAGAAGAACCTGAAGAAGGTTGTGACGACCATGAAGACCACATCAACCACTTACATCAAATTGTCACAAAGTGACATTTGTGACAAACATCATATGATGACAAACCCATATCAAACCCCTACAACGGACGACACACCCATGTCGATGATCAACCCTAGCGAAACTGACGATGAACACTTGTCGACAACCAGGTACAACACCATATCAACTGAACACCATGAAAAACCATAAACATCACCTGAACAACCTGATCCATAACCAACACTATCGAAACTGAACGACATTGGACCGAATGTTGTCGACGACACTAAACCTGTGTAACTGATCTTATGAGATCCTCCTGGATCAACCCTTGTTTTTAACGATTTGTGGTAAATTTTTCAAGGCAAGAAGGATAGTGATAGAAAATAAATTACACTAGAGACGCCTGATAATGAGAAGCAGCATGCGATTTGGGAGACAAAAGACAACAAGGCATATGCATTAATAACTACATTGGTGATAGAAGAGGTAAGCAGATATATCATTTCTTGTGGTACCGCATTTGAAGCACTAAAGAAGTTGAAATAATTGTATGATTCAAACTCAGAACTCAAAATTATTCAATTATTGTTAAAGTTGTTTAATTTGGAGATGAAGGATAATGATCCTTTCAAGAGTGCCTCAGAAATAAAAGCCATTTTTCATGATATAGAAGCCACTGGAATTAAAGAAGATTTACAACTTAAAACTTTTATAAAAGTCCTTCACCTTGTCTATTTAAACTATTTGGAATCTCTCCAAGCTAGTGGGCAACTAAAAGACATTACATTTGATAAACTAGTAAGAAAAATATGTTGGGTGTGGAGCCTGATTATCTTCTTTATTTAGAGGTATCGACACATTGGACCCCAGTTCATAATGTGGCAGAAACGTCGCCCGTAAAATATATGCTGTAGGGGGGGTCCAGGGGGAGTCCAGGGGAGGCTACCTGCGACCTTTAGGAGCCCCCCCCTGGCGGGGGATTCGGGGGCAGCACCCCCGAAGCTAAAAATAGATGTAAAATTGCCTTGTAAAATGTTGTAATTTCGTAGTCAATTTGAGCTGTTCATTAGGCGGAGATCTAACGGTATAATTCATGTTTAATTTAGGGCTTTTTTTGCCCTAGAAGGCAACCCCTTGCTAGATATGAGGGAATTGTATTGCATCTATGTATATCTGTATTTTGAGTGAGGAAGAGAGAGGAGATTGAGCGAGAGAGAAGAGGGAATTACAACGGATTTGTTGTAGGTTATATCTCTTCAGTTTGCTGGATAATATAAAAGGAATGACTTGATGTTTCTCCATGGATGTAGCCCAAATTGGGTGAACCACATATATCTATGTCTCCCTTGTTATATGTGTTTTCCATGTTTATATTTTTGAAATATATTTTATGTGTTCCATTTCTCTGTAATATATAATTTTCTAACAAAATAGCTGAGAGAGAAAAAGCCTTTGGGAAGAAAGAGACTCCACCTAACTCTAATTTAGAAACTTTGTGCACAAAAGAATTAGAAGTTTCATGCTGAAACTTCTAGAGGTGATAAAAGTAGTAGAGGTTGTGGTAGGAGAAATTATAGAGGAAGTGGGGGAATATAATCAGGGAGACAAAAGACAAAATGATAAACAACAAAGGAATTTTAATGATAGACCAACTATCAAATATTTTAGATGTGGTAAAATTGGGCATACTTCTACTAACTGTAAAATTCCTTGGGAGAAATTCAGTGAAAGGAGAGAACAATTAAATGAAAAGAAAGATCAACCACCTCCAAATAAGGGAAAATCATCAGAGTCTACACATTACATTGTTTCTCACTGTAGTTTTAATATCAATGATGTTTTCAACAATACATTTTCTTCATGGCAAGATACTTGGATTTTAGATTCAGGAGCCACTTGTCACATGACATTTAAGCGAGTTTTTTTTGAAACTTTTAGTGACGATATTGATGGTGTTATTTACTTTGCTGACAAGTCTCAAATTAAACCATTTGGCATTGGGTCTATTCGTTTGAAGATACCGAATTTTGAAGATTGTGTTCTACAGGATGTACTTTATATTCCATAGTTTCAGCGAAATTTGATGTCTCTTATCCATATTTGGCAGCAGGGGAATTCTATTCATATATTTGATGGAATCATCGAGATAAGAAGAGCATCTGATCATGCGGTTGTTATGACCGGTGTGGAAGAAGGTACGCTTTTAAAATTAAATGGTACTTCATCTACTAATTCTCGTGAAAATTCTGTTCTTTTGGCACAACAAAGTGATATCCTGTCTCCCAGCTTGTTGTGGCATGCTTGATTTTGTCACAACAATTATGGCAACATCAAAATTATGAAAAAGAAAGGTATTAAAGGTCTTCCGATAGTTCTAAGAAATATTATACCTTGTGATGCTTGTATTATAGGAAAGAATTGTAAACAACCTTTCATAGTTCTTCTTTCATATCTTCACGAAAATTAGGTCTCATACATTCAAATTTACGTGGACCTATGCCTGTTGCAATTGCAAATGGAAATAAATATGTGCTGACATTTATTGATGATTAATCGAGAATGTGTTGGGTGTATTTGTTGAAGAATAAGTCATAAGTATTTTATGTTTTTAATAATTTTCATTTGATGATTAAAAATGAAACTCAACATAATATAGGCATTCTCAGAATTGATAATGGTGGTGAGTACACTTCTCATGTTTTTGAACAATATTTGAAGCACAATGGAATCAAACATCAGACTACCATACCTTATAATCCACAACAGAATGGCGTTGCAAAACGTATGAATAGAACTTTGCTTAATATGGTTAGATCTATGATGTTCTTTATGAATGTTAAGGTGATGTTTTGGGGAGAAGAAGTGCTTTGTGCAACTTATATTCACAATCATTGTCCTTCTTCTATCATCAATAATAAATCTCCTTATGAAATGTGGTATAATCGTCTTCTTGTTGTTCAACATTTTAGAGTCTTTGGTTCTCTATGCTATGCATTAATTGCTAAACCTCAGCTCCTTATGAAATATGGTATAATCATCTTCTTGTTGTTCAACATTTTAAAGTCTTTGGTTCTCTATGTTATGCATTAGTTGCTAAACATTAGCGCAACAAGTTGGGTGCTAGGAATCACAAATGTATTTTCTTGGGATATTCTGCTACTTCCAAAGCTTATAGATAATATGATGAGGAGAATAAGAAGTTCATTGTTTCCAGAGATTTTATTTTCCTTGAATTAGAAAAAGTAATTCCACTGTTGATAAGCAACTGAATCATTTGGAGAAATTTTCATCTAAGTTCTATTTTGAATCTGATAATGTTGTTCCACACACTGAAGGGGGGGTTCCCATTCTGGATAATTTTTTGGTTCTTCCATCTTTGACTCGTGAGAATTTTATTGCTAAAGAAAATTTTGATGATAGTAATGTTTCCGCAGGACCAGAAATTTCTCTTGAAGAGCCTGTTCTTGAGCCTGTTTTTCAAGATGAGCAACCATCACAACCACTTCAACAACCTTTACGAAGATCTATACATGCTCGAAAATTTCCAAGCAAGTATGACGATTTCTAAAGGTGATACAGGTAATGTTTCTCATGATTGTGAATTCAATCATTGTACAATTAGAGAACCTAATTGTTTTAAAGAAGCTGCAAATTATGATGAATGGAAGGATGCAATGCAAAAGGAATATGATGCACTTATTAAGAATGGAACTTGGAGGTTAGTGGATCCTCCTGCAGGTGTCAAACCCATTGGTTGCAAATGGGTCTATAAGATCAAATATAAAGCAGATGGTTCACTTGATAAATACAAGGAAATACTTGTAGCAAAAGGCTACGCTCAGAAGGAAGGCATTGACTACACAGAGACATTTTCTCCTATAGTAAAATGGGGCACAATTGGAACTGTGTTTTCTCTTGCAGCCCAGAATAGTTGGAAGATACACCACATGGATGTTAAAACAACTTTTTTTATGGCAATTTGGAGGATGTTTATATGTTTCAGCCTGAAGGTTTTGTTGTTAAAGGCAAAGATAAAAAGGTATGCAAATTGGTTGAGGCTTTGTATGGACTGGAACAAGCATCTCGTGCATGGTATGAATATTTAATTGAACACCTACTCAAGTTGAATTATAAGTTATTTGATCTCGATGATGCAACTCTTTTTGTTAAGAAAATTAGAAATTCAGTTGTATACTTGGTTGTGTATGTAGATGATTTGATGATCACAGGAAACAATGATGACTATATAACGTCCATTAAAAGAGAATTCTTGAAAGTTTTTGACGTGATATATTTTGGTTTATTACATTATTATTTAGGGATTGAAGTTGACCAGGAACCCAAATATATTTTCATTTCTCAAAAAAATTATATTGGACAACTATTGGATAGATTTGGGATGCAGGATTGTAATCTTGTCGCTACTCCTATGGGACAGAATTTGAAGCTTACTTCCACTGAAGGAAGTATGTTTGAAGATCCAAAAAAGTATATGAAACTTGTTGGAAGTTTAAATTTTCTAACTACTACTCGGCCTGACATAGATTTTGTTGTAGGGATACTTTTAAGGTTCATGCATAAGCCATGTGAAGGTCATTGGAATGCAACAAAGAGAGTGCTCAAGTATTTGAAAGGAACTCAAACATATGGCATCAAATATTCTAAAGTTGTAGATTTCCATCTCACCGGCTATTCAGATTCTGATTTTGATGGAGATAAGGAGAATGGAGTGTTTACTTCTGGTTATTTAATGAGTCCTGGATCAACAACCATTATTTGGAGATCATGCAAGCAATCTGTTCCTGTTGATTCTACCACTGAAGCCGAATATGTTGCACCAGCTCAAGCTACAAAAGAAATCATTTGGCTTCACAAAATACTTGAAGACTTGTAGGAGAAACAAAAGGCTTCAACTTCACTACTCACTGACAACTCTTCTGCAATTCAATTGGCCAAGAACCCCAAGTTTCATGATCGAAGCAAATATATTAACACCAAATATCACTTGATTCGACATTATGTAGAGGCTAAAGTTATCCATCTGACACATTGTCCTACTTCATAGAAGATCGCAGACATATTTACAAAGCCACTGGGACATGAAAAGTTTGAAAAATTCAAAATGTTACTCAGCATGTTAGATGTCCCTTTGGATTAAGGGGGGAATGTTAACTAATCCTTCGGGATTGTTATTGTATATTGTATAATATGTAATTAGTTTTACATTCCGTTTTTAGGGTTAATAAGTTACTGAGACATAATTGTCTCGTACCTAGATTTCACATGTATAAATAAGTAAATTTATCATTAATATGATGCTCTTCCCTTGTGCTCTTTCATTGTGTTATTTCATTGTGGAGTTTATTTGGGCTTGTACAATTAATACATATTTAAAAAATAAATATTCAAAACTTAATTTTATAAAATTCCTCTTAATATAAATATATTTAAAAAATCCATTACTTTTTATAAAAAAAATTACTGACTTGAAGATTCATGCTCAAATTTTTATCGCTAACTATTTAAAAAATCAACTTCAAAATTGGTACTAAAATTCTTTCTTTCATTGTTATCTCAGCTTTTTAAACCTTCTTAAACAAAATTGAAATTGAAAACTTGGAAATTTTCTCCACTCACAATTAGTTTCCATTTCCAAATTGCAATCCCACCAAGTTTCCATTTTCTACCTAAGTTATCCCAACCATCTATTATGTGTTTAGGGGTTGTTGCATTTACCATTTTAGTTGCACAAATTAACCAATCCATATAATTAATTATAAAGCATAAATTTTGGATAAAATTAACAAATCCATTTAATTAATTATAAAACATAAATTTTGGGTCTTCTGGGCAAAACTACCATGAACCGAATTTAATTTTATCGAATTATTTGTTGTACAAATCGAATTCCTGAATTATCGTATTTTTTTGGCCGATATGGACCTATTTGGTAACTATGGTTTTTCCTATTTAATTTCTCTAAAATCCAGAGGAAATTTATTGAAATCACAAGTTTGATGGGTAATCCCTACACAATTGAAGTGCCCCAAGGTTTGTCACAGTGTTGAATCCATATATACAATAAAAAAACCAATTTAAATAACACAAATGGCAATGGCCATGGAAATGAAGTCTCACTGAACCGGAGATCTTGGGTTTGATTCTTGTGCTACCCTCCCTGGAAATGGGGTGAATAACGGACATGTAAAAACTCGAAAATGAGAAGGTCCTACCTAAGCTTACAAAAATAAAAATAAAAAAATCACCTCAACTTTATCCAGTAAATTCGGCACCAAAAGTCTAAAAAATCACACTAAAAACAACTCCATCAGTTAACTGATACAAAAGCATGGTGAGTGATAGTCTTTACCAAAAAAAACAAGTAATTGGAATGTTAAATATGGACAACTCACAAGATTGGCACAATGTTAGAAACATGAACGACGCTTCTATGTCCCCGCTCAACTCTCAAAGTCTTTGTTTACCAACTTCATTGCTCCAAAGACATCTATTTTTCTCAATCCAATTATCCACGTTTCACGGACAATGGAATTGAACAAAACAGTCATTGGTTTCTTATTCAAAGTTTTCTTTCGTGGCATGTACGCAACACTTTTGATGAATGGAAAAAAAAATAACAATAAAAAAATAGCAAAGATGAGTGATATCACAATCACATTTTCTAGAAAATCTTGCCAATATCTTGTTTTAGAAACATATTATTCGTATTAAGAGACTTTGTACATAAACACTATTTTTGTATAAAATATTATTCATATATTTTGAGACTTTAGACTATAAAAATTTATTACAACTCAGTTGTCAAACTAACAATGGAATAATTATTATTGGTTGCTATGTGCAAATGGAAGTGTTAAAAAAAATAACAAAAAAATATAATATTTTTGATAAACAAAATAAAAATAAAAATAAGCAATGATTAAAAACCCACAACACCAAAAATTACGAAAAAGATCTCAACAATATACTCGGAAAAACAACAGGAAAAATATCAACAACTCTATTATTACTAGGAATATTAACTCTTTTATTACTAGGAATAATAACTCTATTATTACTAGGAGTAATAACTCTTTTATTACTAGGAATAATAATAATAGGTGCAAGGGGTGTATCAACTAGCTTGGCATCCTTCATATTGAACAGGTCTAACACCTTTTCAATATAATTTTCTTGTCGTAGCCACAACTTTTTTGTTCTTTCTGTCACATATGATTATCACTTCTAATAGTTATTGTACTGGACCCAAATATTTCATTGCAAATTTGCTTCCCAAATCCTTCTTCAACTTGTTCATCATGTTCTTATCATGTCCAACAATTAACATGTCATCCACATACAATAATAATATAATGTACACTTCCTATCTCTTGATGTGAACACAATGACGAGCCTCTAATATTTTAAAACCATTTTCCGACATAAATGAATCGATTTCATACACCAACATAAATGAACATAATTTTTTTTTAATTGCTTATTATCTTTAGGTATTGAAATATTTAATTATGGTTAGTTTTAAAATATGGCCGATATTAAAATTATATTTTATTATGGTGAGCATTTTTTTAATACTTTCTCTCTTTATATATACATACATATAAAATTAATATTGAAATATTTTAGTTGACACATATATTCAAATAGTTTATTTAAGTTCCATATCAAAATACATTTTTTTTATTATACTTTTAATTATTCTCTCTCTTTAAAAGTTGATATAAAATTATGTTACTTAACATGGACATTGAAATATTTTATTTACGACTCCTAATGAGTGAAATATTCTTACCATAACTCTTTCATACTGGATTGTAATATCAAACACTAACCAAAAAATCATACTGAGAGCAGGCTCCATCATACTCAACTATAGAATGTGCCTCCTGACACAACAATCTCTCCTCTTCTCGCAACCTATCCTTTCTTATAATACTCCATCTTAGCAGTGATAGTTTGCATCAAGTCTGCGTCCAAGCTCGTGACTATTTGGTGCATCCAACCTAACTCCCTCCACAACACACCCTACATGTCTATAGGAGCACCCAACTCTTATCCACAATGCACCCTATCTATCTATAGGAGTGCCCAAATATCTAAAGCATGTCTTTTCTATTCACAAGTGTACCCAAGTCTCCATACTACACTATGTATTCACAAGAGTACTAAAGTCTCAATAGTCTACCTTGTGTATCCATAGAAGTACCTAATTGTTTCCATGATCCATCTTTCCAATGGTCACAAATGTTTCAATAAATTCTCCCTTGCTAAGGAAACCCAAAAATGCACCTTGTCGATGGGCCAAGGTGGTTATCCATGGCACATCTCCAATAAAATTTCTATTAAATATGGTCATATGCATCAATGTGATGAAGGTTCCCAACACAACTCTAAGAAATGTTATTATATCCATGATGGTATTACACCTCATCCACTAAAAAACATTAACATCTTCAACAACGTCCCAAGAAACTCCTATCTTTGAGTCCATAAGAATCCATGCATTTGTTTCCAACCAAATACTAGTGGAAACCTTGAATTTCATGCTAATGGAAACCACAAATTTTTAATATCCTACTATATCACAAAAAATATGATTACTCCACATCATGACAATATTTCCATGCAACTACACTCTATCCACTTCAATGACAGTGCCTCCTACCCAATTCTACAAAAAATGCCTCTAGTCATTGTTGCCTTCTATTACAGTGATTGCACCCTAATCCACCGATAATACTACTATCTCCTATAAAACAAATCCAACCTTCATTGAGAATATCATGAAAAACATCCAAGTGTCACAACTCCAATAATTTTGTGTTGTAGACATATTGGTTAGGTATCTAAGCAAAATATCACATCCAATCTATGAGAATGCATGTCCTTGTGCCCAAAAATAATATTTTGCTTATGTAATTTGGTCCCTCTGCACAACTCTTCCTCTATTGTTAAGTTATTTCATGTAACCCAACATTATTTCATCTATATTCACCCAAGACACCTTCTTCAAAGGCACACTAGGCTCCACTATTAGCTTCTTTACAAGTTTCTTCCAATCTAGAAATGAGATATATTCTTGTACCTCAGTGAGAAGTACATGGAAATGGGTTGTCAAGAGCTTTTCCAATGTCCATAATTCATCCCATTTTTAATTCATGTGAAGAGGTTGGAAGGTCATTGTACTTTTTCATCAAACACACATAGAGTTGCATCCAATCCAATTCTTCCCTTGCATTTTGCTATCACTTAGAGAAAACCCTGACTGCAAGAAAAAATCTAAGGTGACCACTAACCAATCTCCTGAATTGAAAACTAACCCTTTCAATCTGAAGGGGGGTCCCTTCTATAACTCAATAAAAAATGACTGGTTATGTATTCAACAAATCAATTAGATTTAATTGGATTTAAGCAATGTTGGTGTGGAAAGGACAAGAAAAACCATTTGGCATGGAATCTGTTTGACAACAAATTATTGCTAACAAGTTATATGAACAAACTACAAAGGCAAGATAGAAACAAATTTCTTAGACAACTTATCATTTAGTTGTGATAGGCGCAGAGAGAGATAAATACCAAAAAACGAAGCAATTAATGAATTATGTTAAAGATATTTAAGTCAAAAACATATAACAATTTGGAAAGAGTAAATTTGAGCTAACAAACAGAGTTCAACTTTACAAACTTCACTTCAAAAATGTAGAAGACATATGGAAAATATAATGAAACAAAAGAGATGAAAAACACTAGAAGACAGACAACAAACTCATCACACAAAAATCACTGTAACTATAGAAATTCCTTGTAGATTCAAATTGCTAATTCTAATTTGCTAAAACAATAGACTTGAATCTACTCTACTCATCAATAGAAACAATTAAATGATTGCGAAATCACGAAGCATATAAGAGAAATAATTTAATCAACACATTACAAAATGGTTTCCTCAAGAAAGCCTTAGCTAAAAACCCCTGTTATCTATATATTACATTAGTCAAAAAATATGAAAGGACTACAATTCTTTGCTCAAGCCCGAGATGTTAATCTAGGTTGTCATTGATGTCAATATGGCAGTGTTTGTGATGGCAAATTCCTGTGATAATAATTTTTCTCATGAAGGATCCAAGGATTGGTTACAGACGTAGAAACAGTGGAACCAAGTAGGAAAGATATCGGAAGCCATCAAAAGAGAAAGCCAAAGAGTAAGAGGAAGAAATTCATTAGAAGGAGCAAATAGGAACACATCATCGAAAAGAATAGCTATCAGAAGAGCGGAAGAGTGAAGAGAAGTCACAGGAACGAGAACCCAAGAGTAAGAGCCATATCGAAGGAAGGAATAAACTGTGTGCATCAGAGAAATCAATATCAGCAATATTCATCGACTATCTGTTATGTGCCACTACCCAAAACCCCTGATGCAATATGTACTGCGAACCTGAAACAGGTTATGGTAACAGCCCTATACAATATCGCATTCGGAGTAATATCACAAGTCTTAAGGGATGTCATGATGGAAAACCACCGATTGCGATTGAACCGTGGACACGACGGAATCATTAAAAACTGTTTAATATCATATGGCATTCACTTTGGCGGGGAATCAACTATTTTATCTGTAAACCTTCGAAAGTTGTGATTGCGATTAAAGCTATGATGTGGCGTGTGGGGACCTCCATTAATGTGGTTTTTCCGTAAATAAAAAAATCGATGAATAATTAGATGAATAATATACAAGTCGGCCTCCATCCAATAAACGTGTCTCTTAGTCATTGGGAGGATACCAATCATTCCTCCCAAATATCTACAATAAAATGAATTGACATTTCTCACTTCAATACATAGATAGGTATACATTTATTTATTTTCACTTAAATAATTTTGAAAAATCTATTTTTATTTCTATTTTTTTAATTTAAAAAGAAGATATATATAACCACATTGAAGAAATAAAATCAAATTAAGAGGACTAGAAATCTTTTGTAGGTCAACCAATTTTCCAAAACTAAGACTATACCTAACTAAATTAAATTAGAAAGCATTAGTTGTCCCTTAAACTTTGAATAAATGAGGCAAATTTTAAGCAATGATGCTAAATACCTTTTTTTTTTTCAGGAAAAAAGTGTAGCATTTTTATTATAATTAATAGATAAAAAGATTACATGAAAAGACATCCTCTCTTATGATTACATCAGAGTTTGTTTTATTTTTTTATTTTTTTATTTTTTATGTTAATAGTAAAAATTGACAAGAACATATAAACAATAAGGATAGCATGATACTTTTTGAATATTATACATAACCATTAGTAGTGAAAATTGTTTCTAACTCCAACCATAACCATTAATGGTTCAAGTAAAGATGGTATCAAAATGTTATTTCTTAATTAAACCAACATAGATTCATCTTAAATGCGGATTTAACATGAGCCGAGAGGGATCCAATTTCTTAAAGTGCAATTTTTTTATGTGCAAACATTATTTAAATGCTTTGTAAAATTATTTTTTTCTTAGATTTTTTCAAATTTTTATTTTGGCCGAGCAAAATTTCAAATTTGACAAGGGATGTGCAGCCTTACATATCATACTCGCTTTAGAATAAGCCTCTAAGCTCAATAATTAAAAAATGTAAAAGAATACCATCTGTAAGATACCAATAATATTAAAAAATATTATTATTACATTAAATTTAAAAAATATAACAAACAAATAAAAACTTTTAAAAATAAAAGAAATAAAAATATAATATAATATAATATATATATTATTCATATATATATATATATATTATATATAATATATTATATATATATATATATATTATATATATTTCAATATTACATTAAATTAATTTTATACTCTTACTCATTAATTCTAACGAAATAAGTGTCCATCAATAATTTGATATATAGATATTTTATACACATTTTTATCCTAAACATAACATATATATATTTTATAGAAAAAGAGGGTTTAAAGTATAGAAAAAGAGTTTTTAGAGTTCGAATTCACTTTATACCATTAATGTGTTTTGGAACCAGATTTAACGTATTTGATTCCAAATAATTTTCTTAATGATGTGGTTGTGAATCAATTTACATCAATTTCGATGTGAAATAGGATGGTGGAAAATACTTATAGAAGCTTGGAAAGAATAGGTGTGTAAATTTTGCGGGCAGTGGAATCTGAAAATCATTTTATTTTGGAATGTGATGTACTCAAAGACACTAGAGAAAATTATGGGAATATGTTAGCATCGGTTTCTTCGCATTGTCTTTTCAGCCAGCGAATTGTTGGAAGATTGGGCTAACTCATCATCAATTTGAATAAGAAAAAGATTGAATAACAAAAAGCTAAAAACAGAGAACTAATAGTCCAACCAACTATTTTTTAGTTAAATAAGTCTTATAATATCATTTCATTTTATCACTAATATGTGTTTTTTCTTTTACTCTCAGTGAAAAGTGTGGTGAAAAAAGAACTAAACCACTTATATTATATTAATCTAAGTGTTTCACATTTCCTATATATAAAAACATATTTTTATGTCAAATTTTAGCAATAGTTGATATCAAATGGATCTCATCCCACATTAAAAAAAATGGAAAAACAACAAAAACAACCGCAGCAGAAGCCTAAATCAGATTGTTAAAAAGGAAAAAAATGAAGTCAACGCGTTTTCCATTGAACATCTCCTCCACGTAAATGTGTTTAGGTTCATCTCCAAGGTTCACCTCCAAGTCTGTGTTCGGGTTCATCTCCAATTCGCTTTCTAGAGTGTATCCGCTTTGTGATTGATGTCCTGGAATATGTGTGTAAAAACATAATAGTTGAGAATAATTAATATTATTTTGTTATTAATGGAGAAAATGGTTACATTGTTGTAACTTTATCCCTAGTTTAGGATTAGTTCCTATAGTTATGGGGTTTGGGTACAACTTCCTATTTCCTAGTATTCTATTTAATGATGTAATCTTTTGATTGAATGGTAATAGAGTGAACGAGAGACATCTCTCAAGTTTTGTGAGTGTAGTCTCCAGGTGCAGGCGACACCTGAGAGCTACATCTCTTTCTTTTCAATTCAGTGCATATTTTATCTTGGTATCAGAGCTCAGATTGAGTGAGCCTGATCTTTGTCACCTGTGAGGCTGAAGTGCCTATAGAAGCTAGCTTGCCTGTGTGGCAGAATTGCCTGTGAGGCTTGAAG
>APFE031633831.1:0-13420 GCA_000404065.3 Pinus taeda
AACAAAGTGCCTAGTAACGTGCGGGTATGCTCTTACAAGTTGGCTTTTGATTGTTCAAATAATGAAGCTGAGTATGAAGCTCTGATTGCTGGCCTAAAAATTCTAAGAAAGCTTAATGCTAAGAGGATTTTAATATATGGCGACTCCAAATTGGTGATTAAGCAAGTCAGAGGCGAATATCAAGTAAACCATCCTCAGATGTGGGCTTACTGGAATGCAGTCCTAGACATCCTAAAATAATTTCAGAATACACCTTGACATGTGTGCCTCGTATAAAAAATAGTATTGCTGATGCTCTTACTAAGGCAACAAGTAATTTGAAGATCCAATGAACTCCAGCAATAAATTCGAAATCCATGTCAATCATCATCAAACCGTCCCGGACAATCAGAGATATTGGCAAGTTTTCCAAGATGATGAGGAGATTGATGATTTTCTGCAAAACAAAGGTAAATTCAAAGAAACCTCAATTGATGTAGAAAATGACAATGGTAAAGGTAATGGTACAGATGAGGTGCATATCAATGAAATGGATGTGTTGCAGCTAAAGAATAACGTTATCCCTAAAGGCTTGATACCTTTATAAGAACTCTTCGATCAGCATGATGTAACCTGCAAACCAACATTGCAGCCAATAGAGAAAGGTGTGGAAGCGGTCAATGTCGGAATAGCTGCTAATCCTAAATTAGTAAAACTCTCTAAAGCATTGCCATAGAGGATCAAGGACAAATATATCAGTTCGTTATCTTCATTTGCAGATGTGTTTGCTTGGGACTATTCTGACTTAAAGACATACGATACCAATATAATTCAGCACAGTATACCCATTAAGCCAAACCAGAAACCTTTCAGACAAAAGTTGAGAAGGGTAAATCCAAAGTTACTTCCATCAATTGAAAAGGAGATAAATAGGTTGTACAAATTAGGAATCATTGTTCACATCAGATTTTCGGATTGGATCTCTAATTTGGTGCTTGTACAAAAGAAGATAGGTGAGATTCGCTTGTGCATTGATTTTAGAAATCTCAATAAAGTTTCGTTGAAAGACAACTATCCATTGCCCAAAATGGACCATATACTTCAGCAAGTAGTGGAAGCGTCTCGTATGTCACTACTTGATGGTTATTTCGGATATAACCAAGTTTTTGTCCATGAATATGACCAAGAAAAGACATCGTTCACCACTCCATGGGGAACCTTTCATTACGCTAAAATTCCTTTCGGTTTGAAGAACGCAGGTGCCACATTTCAGCGTGCAATGGACTTGGCTTTTGCAAATGAGAAGGATGTCTTTTTGGTGGTGTACCTGGATGATTTGACGGTTTTTTCCAAATTTGATGAAGAACACATGTACCATCTAAAAACTGTCTTTCAAAAGTGCAGAAAATATGGCCTGTCACTGAATCCGAAAAAGAGCTTGTTTGCAATGGAGGAAGGCAAACTACTCGGGCACATTATCTCAAAAGATGGCATTCGTATTGACCCAGCACGTGTACAAGCAATTCAGCAAATTGATCTGCCCTGGAATAAGAAAGAGATTCAATCTTTCAATGGTAAAATGAATTTTCTACGCCGCTTTGTACCTAACCTTGCTGAGCACCTAAGAGAGATTACAAACATGCTTAAGAAGGGTAGCCAAGTGAAATGGACGGAGGAGGCTGTAAAATATTTCAATTTAGTCAAATTGGCTCTTTCTTCAACTCCCGTTCTAGTCAGCCCGGATTACACTCAGGATTTTATATTGTTTTCATTCACTTTGGAGCACACTATGGCAGCTGTGTTACTGCAAAAAAGAGATGTTCACGAGAGACCCATTACATTCTTCAGCAGAGCCATAAGAGATGAAGCCTTAAAATACATCATTGAGAAGCAAGCCCTTGCACTTGTGAAAGCATTGAAAGATTTTAGGGTATATATTCTACATTCTCATGTTTTGGCCTATGTTCCTAACGTTGCTGTCAAAGATGTTTTAGTGCAGACCGATCCAGAAGGGAGACGAGGCAAGTGGATTGTAGCTTTGCTGGAATATGATGTGGAAATAAAGCCCACAAAGCTTGTTAAAGGACAAGGATTGGCAAAGTTAATGGCCGAGTCGAACTTGCACGCCTTAGACAAAAATCTGATCACTGCTATGTCCGATGAGAAAGAGGAAGGATCGTCAATTCAGGTATCTGAAATGTTTTCTCTTTCTCCATGGTATTCAGATATCATACATGTGCATAAAAATTTGTCACCACCGCCTGGCATGACTAGAAACAAAGCGATAACACTCAAATTGAAGGCTGCCAAGTTTTGCATTCTAAATTCTGCACTGTATTGGAAAGATCCCGGTGGCGTTCTGTTAAATTTCTTGGTGGAAAAGGAAGCAAAGAAGGTCATGAAGGATTGCCACGAGGGAGACTGTGGTGGTTACTGTTTTTGGAAATCAACAACAAATAAAATTCTGAGAGTGGGTTACTATTGGCCGACATTGTTTGTTGATGTATATAAGATGGTCAAGAGCTGTCATAAGTGTCAGGTTTTCGAAGGAAGGAAAAAGTTACAACCTTTACCACTTAAGCCTATTGAGATGAGTGCCCCTTTCCAGCAATGGGGGCTGGATATCATTGGTGAAATTCATCCCGCTTCTTCTGGTTAGCACAGATGGATCCTCACAGTGACAGATTATTTCACGAAATGGATCGAGGCAATTCCCACTAGACAAGCTACAGATGTGGTAATCATTTCATTCCTTGAAAATAACATATTGCCTCACTTTGGTTGCTCGAATAAGTTAATCACTGATAACGCAACAGCTTTCAAATAAAAAAGGATGGTAGAGTTTTGTCATAAATATCATATCATTTTGGGTCACTCAACTGCCTATCATCTGCAAGGAAGTGGATTGGCAGAGTCTTTGAATAAATCCTTGGTCAACATCATCAAGAAGTTGCTGGAAATAAACAAGAAGAGCTGGCATAAGAGGTTGGTAAAAGCACTTTGGGCAGATCGGGGCAGTCAGAAGAAATCCATTGGTATGTCCCTGTTTGAGCTTGTTTATGGAGTTGATACAGTGTTTCCTACCTCTCTCGCAGCCCTGGTAGTCAAACTTCTTCAGGAGGCTGGCAGTGAAGACAATCCTATGCAGACAAGGTTGAATCAAATCGTCCACTCACAGCAGACCAGAGAAGAAGTCTTCCAGAACACATCCAAGTTGTAGGAGAAGATTAAGAAAATTTATGGCAGAAAAGCAAAGGCAGACAAATTTTAGTTGGATGATGTAGTGTTGAAGTGGGACGCAAGGAATGAGGAAAAAGGTAAGCACGGTAAGTTCGAGAATCTCTGGAAAGGTCCCTTCAAGGTTGCAGCATATTGAGGTCAGAATGCCTTCATTTTGAAGTAAATGAATGGGGAAGATTGTCCAGGAGGTTCGATCAATAGTTGGCTGCTCAAGCGGTACCATTTCTGAGTTATTAACGCTACTTCCACTGTCATTGTAAATACCATTTTATTTCAGTTTGGTTTGAGTTTGTCAAGTTAGTCTTCAAGTCATTTCAATATCAAATTTGAGTCAGTTTTTTTTTTTTGGTCATTTAAGTTTCCTAAATGAGTCAGATTCTTGTGTTGTTTATCGAAATAATGACTCCATAGCCCAATGGATGAAGGCACTGTCTAGCTCTTCCAGAGATCTGTTGTTTTTTACACCTCCAAGGAGCTACCATCCCCCATTGGAGCCAATGTTAGAGTCAGTCTTGTCAGTCCTCCGTTAGAGATCAAAACTCTTTCTACATTTCATTTTTCGGAGTCCTGCTCCATTCACTCAGTTGCATTCTGCTAGGGGCATGCCATAATCTGACGAAAAAGGTCTTGGCAGTCATTTCCCCTCATGTCTGGCACCTGCTGGCTTAGGTCTTTTGTCAATGTTCACTAAAGTCCATGACAATCAATGTTCGATCCTTTAATGGACAAGAGTCATTTTCAGTCATTAGGTCTAGGGATTAGTCAATTTGGTCTTCAAACATGAGCCATAAAGCCATGCAGGCTAGAGGGAGGCCCTTACAAAGTTATGATTCAGAGATTTTCATCGTCATGTTGACAGATTACGACTGTTCTTCAAAACTCTGTTTTGAAGAAAAGTCAAACAGTGTGTCATTTGTGATCATTTTCAAAAATGTCTTCAGTTGATTTCTTCAGGCACAATTATGGTTTCCTTGGCCAAATGCCATGTCATGCGACCCCTGCAAGAAATGCCAAAATTTTCATCATTCTAGCTAAAAATTCAAAGGGAAAAGTGAAATTCAGTGTTGCATTAAATCAGTGAAAAGTGTCAAAACAAAACATTAGCAAAATGGGTTTTGGAGAAGCAAAAATCAAACCCATGACTGCCAATGTCTTTATAAATGATTTTCACAAGAAAACAAAGTCATTGTGCAACTCAAGGTTATAGAGAAACACTAAAAAGTCATTGTGAGAAGCTAGTGCGTGTTTGGAGTGAGATTGGAGGCATTTTCCAGAGCGCGACGCACACACAGAAGGGCGCGACGCACATAGGGAGCGCGACGCAAACAACGCTACCCCACAGTGTTAATTCAACACGGGCATGGCGCACATACAAAGCATGGTGCAGTGGGTTTGCTGCATGATGCACACCCACAAAGGCCCGAAATCATTCCAAATTTGCCACAAATACTTGCAATAAAAACTCATAAACCCTACCTCTTGAAACCGTTAAAAACATTGTTGCCAGGGTTGCAAACTTGTTGTGTCGGTGCCAAGGCTCCTTTTTCACCTCTCATTTTCCCCTTCTTTCCATTTTTCCCTATCCCCCCTATGCCATTTTTTCCTATTTTCCCTACCCTAAAATATTACCAAACACCTATTCCCTATCCCTCCACTCATTGGTCAATGTAAGCCCCAAAACCCTACCTTATAACATCCCCAAACCCTCCTACATATCCCTAAACAACATTTCCCCCATAATCCCTATTCCCATCATATTATTCCTCTCCTAACACTCCCTTTTTGCACCGTTCCCCTTGGTGGCAGATATCACAACAACACCTAGTTTCATACCATCATCAAAGGGCAGCCCAAGTACAGTACACACACGACAATCATGACATCTGAGCATTCATCAGAGTATGAGATGGAAACACAAAGTGATTCATCCTCAGAAGAACAGGCTCCCCGGAGACATCACAAAAATGGCAAACATGTTAGGGATGAGCCAACCACCCTCAGAAAATTACAGGCCTGCCCTCTTGCTATGTCATGTTTCCAACATCTATCATGTTCTGAGTTTTGTCAAAGGGTGGCTAATGCTCGAGTTCATCATGAGTTGGCCTGTCATTTTGTGCTTCACTTACATGGAGGTCACTCTATCTTGGCCAGTGTCACCTTCATACTGACACCCAAAACTATCTCATTAGCAACCGGCATACCGAATGTTGGAGAACAATGGCACAAGAAACAGAAGGTGGATCGGCAACATTATGAGCCTTACATTAAGGCCAATTTCTTGAGGCAGATCCAAAGATTTTTTCCATTCAGATATTTGAAAGATGAATATGCTCCACTCATGAAATTGATCATGAAATATTTCAGCTGTGAGGGGAGGTTCTCTCGTCTGTATGCCTATCACATCAGGTTTCTCATGCAGTTTACGAAGGTACAGATGATTAACATCCCATATTTCATTTGCAGGAACTTAGAGAGGACGAACACCTTCATGCAGAACAAGACCCCTTAGCAACAACTTAACAGTGTTTATCACTTTGCTCTTATCCGGATTTTGGTGGATCATCAGTTGGGATTGCAAGGCATTACTTGGGATGACTTCATCTCCCATGACCTCTTCAGCACTTCACAGGTATTATCAGAGGTTGAGCATGAGATAGGTGGTCCTTCTCATTAGTATGAGTGCCATGAGACTACTACTATGCCAGTATTCATCACATATGAGTGAGGCAGTAGGCATTTGTTTGCAGCAGCAAAGCGAGTGTTATCTCCACCCGGGGTGGAAGGGGCCTCGCTTTTGACATTGACAACACAGCTACAGGATCAACGCAAGAGGTCCATGCATGACGAGGGGCCTTCAGGCGAATAGGAGGCCAACTTCATCCTCATTCATGATGATGAGGCAGATGTGGAGAGTGCCAAACTTAGGAGGACCATCCAGGAGCAGAAAACAGAGATCCAAGACTTGTCACTCAATTTGGAGAGGGCCAAATGGATTATTAGGTACTTGGAGCAGTGGAAGAAACAGCTTGAGGACCAACAAGAGATCATGGAGCTGCAAAGCATCCGTGAGAATCGACAAGCTTCCCAACATAGGAGGATTGAGCTCACTCCCTTACAGCAAGAGATTAACAATGACCGAGAGTCTTGGCTCGAGCGTATCACCATCCACCTTGAGAGACTGCTAGAGAAGGCCAATAAGGACAAAACCATATTGAGGTAGATGGTTTATCACTACAGGGCACAGAACATGAGTTCAAAGGCTCGGATAAGGAGAGACTCAGAGAGAGCCCTCTCCTATTCTGGTAGGGCTAGCTACCAGATTGAGCGTGGTTTGTGGTTACCCTGAATTTTTCCTTCCTTCAGCCTAAGGCAGATTTAGGTGCTAACATAGTGCAACCGCAAGACTGGGCAACATACTGGTGATCAACATTGCTGTAGAGAGAGTCAAACTAGTAGTCAATGTTGGTCCCTAAACGGCCCGGGTGTGTTGGGACTTAAAAGAGGAGGAACTAAGTAGTTATGAGCAGAAACTAAGGGATTTAGAAGAGTCATGCATAGGGATTTGAGTAGGGATGATGACAATATTGTGAAGGATATCAATTAATCCCATTTAAAGGCCTATTGACCAGATGTGACAAAATGGTCTATAACACCTGGTATATTGGAAGACATTGACAGTAGCGAAGAAGTTCTACTATTAGCTGAATTTGAAGGAAGTGGTGGAATATTTTGTCGTTAGCTGTTTGGATTGTCAATAGGTAAACGAAAAGCATAAACATCTGAGTTGGTTACTACAACTGATTTTGATTCTAGAGTGGAAACGGGAGGTCATTTCTATGGATTTCAACATAGCTTTTCCAAGGACATCTAGAAAAGAGGATTCTATCATGGTTGTATTGGACATATTTACTAAGGTAGCTCACTTCATTCCATTAAATTCTACTCATTTAGCCAGTGAGGTGGCATAGGTCATCATCAGGGTGATAATGATGTTTCACGGTATTCCGACAAAGTTTATCTCAGCAAAATATGCTAAGTTCGCTTATAGGTTATGGAAAGAGTTGTTTATAGGTTTGGGTACAAAGTTTGCCTTCAAAAATAGTCATCATTTTCTAGAAAATGGACAGATAGGGAGGGTCAACATGATTTTAGATGACATGTTTAGAATGTATGTTATGCATCAACAATGGAAGTGGGAAGAGTATCTTCCACTGGTTAAGTTTTCTTACAACAATGGGTATTAGGAGTCACTGAGGATGAGTTTTTTTTAGACATTTTATGGGCGGAGTTGTAATACTCCCATAACTTAAAGTGATGTAGTGAACAAGGCGTTGATAGGATCAGACATGTTGGCAGAGATGGAACATGAAATGCAAGTTATAAAGAAGAATTTAAAGGTGGCATAGGACACGTAGAAGAGCTATGCTGATCATCACAAGGTATTTAAGGATTTTTAGGTTGGGGAAAATATGTACTTGTGTATCAAGCCCAAAATAATCCCCTTGAGGATTGGGTCATGTGCGAATTTTCTACCTAAATATTATGAGCATTTTGAGATCCCTGAGAGGATTGGAAAAGTGGCCTACTAACTTGGACTAACTCCCATAGTGAAATTCAATGATGTTTTCCATGTTTAATTGCTTAAAATATATGTGAAAGATGTTGATCATGTGATTGATTTTTCTATATTGGATGCGGATCCATAAGGATAATTCCAGCTGGAACCTCTGTGGATTTTGCAATGAAAACAACTCATACTCCAAAATCAAGCAAGTTAAAGTGCATTGGAAGCACTTTGGCCTTGATGAAGCTACATGGGAGATGGTTGATCAAATGCAGGCTATGTATCCTTCTCTATTCATTGGTTGAGTGGATGTCTTTTGGTAAATGATTTGGTGTTGTGTTCTGGTTATGTGTACATATATGCATATGTCTGATGTAAATATTGCTTCCAGTTTTGTTATAAAGCTCTAATAAGTGGTATGGTTGTAATGTTGTCATGTTGGTTATCCTGGTTTGCTTTTTCAGAAGATGGTTCATTGTAAATATTACATCAATCTAAGTTATAAAGCTCCATGGGTGGTATGTTTTGGTTTTTCAGTGGTCTTGCAGGCTATACGTGTCATTGAACACTAAGGATGGTGTTCCCCCAAAGGGGAGGGTTATATAACAACCCTATTTAAAAATCCATGTAATAAAGTTAATAAAGGAAAAATAAGACCAAGGTCATGAGACAGAGATTTGAAGTTGAATGTTGGTAAAAACATTCTAGACGGGTGTTCATTTGGTTTATTATGGCTAAGGAAATTGGCAAAGGAAATGGAAAAATCTTTGAAAAGGAAAAGAGGAATTTATTGACATTTTATTTATGAAAATAAATGAAATTGGGAGAAAAGGAAGGTGAAAGGTAACATGTTTTATAAGAATATGAAATTGAAGAAAATAGATTCCTCATTAATGAAAAGGCTTATGAGGACTAGTTCACAACATTTTTTAGCAGAACCTTTTCTTAGTTAGTTTTGGGATATCTCTCTCTCATACTATTGCACACTTACAACATTCTTGGAGCACTCTAACATTGGACAAAGGAAGGGAAATGAAGGACAAGAAGACAAAATAAAGAAATGATCAAGAAAGGAAGAGTTGGATCAAGTGGCTACAATGGGACTAATTTGCAAGTATTGAGTTCCATCTATGATTTTCTTGCTAGTTTTGGTGTGCATGGTATATGCATGTGTGTATTTGGTTATCTTGTTTTCATTGACATGGGTTTATCTAGGTGTGACGATAGTTTTAACCTTGCCTTTCCATTTCCTAATATCCATAGTGTGATGGGGTTCTTTCATTTGGTTGAGCTAGATTTCCGGATGGTTTTGGAACTGGGTGAGGTGGTCTCAGGAAAATTCCCAACACCTTAAGAATCCCTTGACTGATAATGTTGGGATACACAGTAAGGCATGAGGGTCAATATAGGACAATTCCTCAAGGTATTAGTGAATAAATATGGATACATTCATGCTTTTTTAGGTCCTAGTGATCCCTTGAGCAGTAATGTTAGGATTGTGGTAAATCTTGGTAGTGTATGTTTATTGTTTGCACTAGAAATCCCTTGACCAATAATGGTGGGATTGTGGTAAATCTTGGCTATATAGATGAGGATTTCATGCCTAGCAATCCCTTGTCCAGTGATGGAGGGATAAATGGTAAAGCCTGAGGAAGCCCTGGTTTTTCTGTTGTGAGTCCCATATTCATGCTTAGAATATGGCACGTGTGTGATTAGCTGAAAGAAATATTTGGTTCAGCCCAAGCTATGGTCAAGTGGTATGTGGAAGTCCCTTACTTGGTCTAACTTTTCATATGTTAATAAAAACTATTTTCCTCTTGTATTTAATGAGTATATATACTTTTTATTATGTGTCTTTGGTTGTTGTTATATAATTGTTATTATTCTAGTTATATGTTGGTTATACCCACAACTTTATGGCAGACTTCAGTTATGAACCTCATCATATTTGGATTAGTAAATGAATGTATGACCTAATAGATGATAATGCCACCATTGTGAGAGGGTATTAGACATTCTTGATGATTCTTAGATACTAATGAGATCCCTATGTTCAAATATGTAATTATGACCTGTAGATTACATGTTCATGATGTGTATGAACGAATGAATGTCATGGTTAGGGATAATTAGGGAAAGTTATAGTCTAAGTTTTGTAAGGAAGTCATTTTCCCTGTGTCATTTCACATTTCTCAGAGTTTCATTAAGTTTTGGGCAGTGGTCTAGAGACTAGCAGTGAAAACATGGCACAAATCCTGCGGTTGCAGGCTTAGAATTAGATGAAAAAGATTGATGTATATCCCTTCTAGGCTTATGCATGTTATTTGAGGGATACAATCAAATTTCTGCAATGTTGTGCTAGCATTTGGGAGTCTAACACATTGAAAAAGAGGATTAAATCAAGGTTTGGGCACCTGGGAGGGTGGTTTATCCCTTGGGGGTCATGTAGCACCTGAGGGAAGTCAGTAAGGTTTTGGTTTTTTCGCTTCCACTTCCTTAAGGTGATATAGTAGGTTTATTCATGTCATAGAAAACCTTCATCACATATTTACCCCATTGGACCAGTGAACTTGGGTAAGTGTGGGAGGAGGGTCTTACATAGGTTGTAATGAATATCTTGAAGAATTCACTTGATATCCTCTTGAATTGCAAACAATGTGTAGTTGTCAACCCACTTATCATATATAACCATACTTAATAGTGTTTCCATTTGTCGATGTAGAGAGATGGAATGAAGGAAGTGAAGCCTATCCTTCTGAAATTTCCCTAGATCAGGAACTCACTTGAGGTTTCTTCCATCAATCTCAAAATCATAAAAATATATGTGATCCTCAAATTCCTTTGCCTTTAGATGGATAGTTTCACTCCTCACTTTGGGAGGAATTTAGTCAAATTGGTTCACCACTAACTCTAATCCAAACAAATTCCAACGATGACAAGAAGATTAACCAGGTGCATCACCATGCTGACTGGGAAATATTTTCCAAGGGGCCATGATTAAATAGGAAATAGGGTAATAGAAGAGATAGACTGAGGTCGAAGGCAAGCAGTTAGGGATATGTCATATTAAGTGTGAAGAAAAATCCTGAACAAGGAGATCATCATCCACTATGTGAAGTAAAAAGGATAACATATTTAGTCGAGGGGAGAGATATAAGGAGATGACACCAGATTTGAACAAAAATACAAACCCTAACTCCCAGTAAACCAAAATTTGTGAGAGACAGAGACAAAGGGATCCTAGATACCTTGAAGCTACTTCTAAAGTAAGTTCAAACAATTAAAAATGTCAAAACCAAATGGAAAAGTTACCTAGTTACCAAATTGTAGAAACCAAAACTGGAAAATTGAAATACATTCTAGCAGAATCAGAGCGTTGAGGTGACAAGGTGGGTAAAAAAACCACCAGTATGAAAGAAGGACCATAACTCATCTTATGTAGAAAGAGCATGAAACACATTGGCCCCTACGTAATCCCACATAACTATAGAGAATACCCTGTATTATGGAGAAAGAGCACAAAAAGGTTGACCCTTGTGTAATCTTAGAGAACTATTGAGAAGATACCAAACAAGTAAGTACTTAGATAATGATTGAGGGAGACAATAAGAAAGAGAATGCTGAGGAAATGAACCTCGCACTATGTCTGAAGAGACCAGCCCATGCATCTAGGAACAATGTGACAGTTTGAAGCCCTCAAGAATACAGAGATCATACTAATACTTCCACCCTGAGAAGTTTACCAGGCATTTGTAATCAGGCATGGACATGATAGGACGAATCCATTGAGTGATAAAACCAAAGCATTTGAGATCCATGGAGGGATAGGTGTATGGCCATACACACTATTTAACAAGCACAAGGTGCCCAGAAATCATATGCTCGAGAATGATATTTTTAAACTATGTGTTAGGAACTCCTCCATGCACAACCAATCTGCCATAAGAAAGCCTAGCCATTGCAACTTCTAAGGGATGAACCCTCATGGAAAAAGCAATATCGTACTCAACAACATATGTGACCACCTATGCACATTTAAACTGATGAGACCAAGGTAGTTGATCCCAAGTTTATGAACAATAAATTTTCCATGGAAGGACTAAGTTGTGACACATGGAGAGCATGGCTCTCATTCTCAGTGTGGCTAACCCTTTCATGATTAACATCCACATCATACATCCCCATCATATTCCCATTTGGGTTCACGGCCTAACTCTACTAGCGATAACTCCTTGCAACTTTACCTCTCTGACACTCTTTAATTCCCTATCCCAACCCTCTTTACTCATCCAATGATAACTTTTGAATTTGAAAAAGCTTGTAATATTTCACGGTCACTTTTTGAATTTGAATAAACTTTCAACCTTCGTAAATCCTTTTTGAATTTGTAGGCCAACATTTATTACGAGCTCTATTGTTAGAAAATCATATATTACAGAGCAATGGAACACATAGAATATAGCATAAATATAAACACATAAAACACATAAAACCAAAGAGACACAGATATACATGGTTCACCCAGTTTGGGTTACGTCCACCCTGAACAGCCAGTCCTTCCTTTTTATTATCCAACAAAATGAAGAGACACAAGGTACGGCAGATGCACTGTAAGTTCCTCTGTTTTCTCTCATAGTCTCACATATTTGTTTGTTGCTCAAAGAATACACATCTATTACACAGCCTAAATACAATGCCCTCATATGAAGAGAGGGGTTTCCTTCTAGGGAAAAAAACCCTAAACTAAACGTAAGTTCTACCATCAGATCATCCGCTTAATGAATGGCCTAGATTCACTAGAAACTGCTATACTTTTAGAAGGCAATTGTACATCTGTTTTTAGCTTCGGGGGTGCTACCCCCAAAACCCCTGCCGGGGGACCGCTGGCCCTTGGACCCCTCAGCCGGGGGGGATCGACCCCCCTGAACCCCCGTTGGGGGGACAAGTACCCCCTACACCCTGCCGCGTGGAGGGGTGTACAAACTTCCTGGGGTACACATCTGACTGAAACAAAGACCTCTAAATAATCATGCTCCACACCCAACAATCTCCCACTTGGAGAATGATTGTAGCAACTCCACCGCTGCTTCATTTGCTGGATAATGACTCCTCTTTGGGCCTGGCTATTTCTCATCTTCATAGTCATCTTTGATGGCCAATTGAAACTGAGCATATTCTTAGTTTCTCTCTGGTTACAAATTTGGTTAGCATATCTGCAGGATTCTAGCTAGTGTGCATCTTTTCCAGCTTCAACTCTCCATCTTCCAACACTGATCATATGAAATGGTACTTGAGCTGTATGTGTTTAGTCCTAGAATGAAATGCTGAGTTCTTTGCAAGATGAATGGCACTTTGGCTATCATTGTATAATGTGCCCATATCATGCTCCTTAACCAATTCACCCATAAACCTTTGTGACCAAATCATTTTTTAATAGCCTTTGTAGCAGCAACATACTCTACTTCTATTGTTGAAAGTGTAACAACACTTTGGATTTTTGAAACCCAACTTACAGTTGTTCCACCTACAATAAATACATATCCTGTAGTGCTCCTCCTGTTATCCCTGTCACCTGCCATATCTACATCAACATATCCCTGTAGAGAAATGTTTGAACCACCAAAGCATAATGCTTGA
>APFE031633840.1:0-28324 GCA_000404065.3 Pinus taeda
GAGATGGAGAGCCAACCATCAGCTACAGGTGCAGCGCTGCAAATATGACATTTGGCTTTGGGGTGACTATTTGCCTTCCTTCGCCACTTGGATAGAAGCCAATATAGAGAAAAAACATCTTAAATTCCGCCTTTGGTGCCAAAAACCGAAGTGTAGATGAGCGGGCCCACTTGGAGAAGTCGCGAACCAAAATTTCGTGAAACGGAAGCAAATTGGCAATTTTTCCTCTGTGCGCGGCGCCAATTTCTCTGTGCGTCACGCTACTTTGGGGCCTATTTTGTGGCACTTCTAGGTGTGAAAAATGTTCCTAAGTGGGATTATAGGAAATCTTGGCTTGTCTACTTTCTAACCCTACTAGAATTTTTGAATTTGAAGTTCATTTGCCCCTCCAAATCTTAATTCTCCCAAGACTGCTTTCTGTGTGTCCAAAAAGTGGCAGAAAGGCCATTTTTGAGAGTTTTTTGAACTTTAGGAGACCCAACACTTATCAAAATTTCTAGCCCGAGCACCAGTAGATGTATTTTTCGATGGTGAATCCAAAAATGTAAACCTTTTCTCGATTGGAGAGCTATAATTTTAGCACAGGGAGAAAATCCCTGTTTTTTGCCCAAAAAATTTCCCTGTGACCAAAATATGCCTAAATTTTTTGAGATTTTGGCTGGAAGTTCTCTATGGGGTGCTTTGGTGAGTCAAGGAGGCCTCAGCCAAGATCCTAAGCCTAGCTTTCTCTTTTGCTATTTTTTCCCTTTTTGTGGCTTTCCTCAGTTTTGCTTTCAAACTCCTTATTCGGTCTCTAAATCTCAAGTTTCGTGCCCTGTAATGATGAGCCATGTGTCTCAGCAGTGTGTTGTCTTTGTCGGCCTTGTTCAAAATTTTGTCCAGGTGCATGTTGACTCTCTCAAGAACAGACTCGTGATCATCCATAACGTGTTTCTCTAATGAAGTGAATTCAATCCTCCTGTGCTCGATAGTTAGGCGACCCTCACGGATGTTCTATAGCTCCATGATCACATGCTGATATTCCAGCTGTTTGCTCCTCTGCTATAGATAGTTGATGACCCATCTAGACCTCTCGAAATTGAGTATCAAGTCTTTGATTTCTGTGTCCTGCTCCTGAATAATCATCCTAAGTTTGGCATTTTCTGCCTCTGTATCTTCATCCGTAATGAGGATGACACCGGTCCCTTGAGCACCTTATGGCTCACCCGAAGGCCCCTCCTCATGCATTAGCTCCTTACCTCTATCCTGTTCCTATGTCGTCGATGCCGGAAGCGAGGCCCCTTCCACCCCAGGTGGAGATAACACTTGCTTTGCTGCTGCAAACAAAGGCCTAGTGCCTTTCGGATAGCCTCTCTGATATGTGATGGAAAATGGCACCAAAATGGTCTCATGGCGCTCATGCTGATGAGAAGTACCCCCTATCTCATGTTTTTCCTTTGATACTACCTATGGAGTGCTGAAGAATTCACGGGAGATGAAGTCCTCCCAAGCAATTCCCTGCAATCTCAACTGATGGACCACCAAAATCTGGATAAGAGCAAAGTGATATACGTTGTTGAGCTGATGCCGAGGGGTTTTGCGGTGCATGAATTTTCTCATCCTTTATATGTTCCCACAAATGAAGAATGGGAGGTTCATCATACGCACCCTGGTGATAGGCGTAAAGGTGAGAAAACCTCCCCTCACAACTAAACTATTTCATGATCAATCTCATGAGCGGAGCATAATCATCTCTCAGAAATTTGAATGGGAAAACTCTCGTGAGCTAACTCAAACAACTCGCTTTTATATAAGGCTCATAAAGTTCCCTCTCCACCTTCATCTTCTTGTGCCACTCTTCTCCAACATTTGGTATGCTTATTGCCACTGATATGGTTTCGAGTGTCAATGTGAAAGTGACTCCTCCCAAGATAGAGTGTCCTCCCTGTAGGTGAAGTGCAAAGAGGCGAACCAACTCATGATGAATCGTGACATTTGCCACCCTCTCACAAAATTCGAAACATGCCGAGTACTGGAAACAAGACATAGTAAGAGGGCATGCCTGTAACTCTGTGAGGGTTTTTGGTTCATCCCTGACATGTCTGCCACTCCTAGGTCTCCGGGGAGCCTGTTCTCCTGAAGCTGTATCACTGTGGGTTTCCCCCTTATAATTTGATGCAGTTTCCAAGGCCATTACTGCTGTTTTTACCCTCAATTTCTTTGTTGCACTCTGAAACCACTGAACTACTAGATGCTCTGTAAACCTCTCACCAAGGGGACAATAAAACAAGGGAGTTTAGGAGGGGAATGATGAAAAGAGGAAGAGGGGTTTAAAAGGAGAAATTTATCACGAATTTGGGAGTGTTTGAGTATGGTGTTGATGGGGTATGGTTTGGATGTTTTGAGCCATAGGAATAGAGGAGACAAATGGATATGATTACAGTGGAGCTAGGGTGATTATTAGGAGAAACTGCTACAAGGGGATTAGCTGATAGAGGTAGGGTAGGAGCATGCTTTAGAAATAAAGTTACTGTAGCAAAACCCTAGCTTTCTTGACCTTCTTTATATCATCTTTGTTTTACTTTTAAAAATTTTGCATTTGATTTCTTGGTCGTCATAATAGCATTCCCCTTCAAGTTTAAACGCCAATGATGAAGGTAGTTGGGCTACCTCTCCCACCTTTAGGGTCATTCATAATTTTTTTTGGCATTTTAGTGCATTTTGGGCTTGTAAGTATGTGCGCCGCCCGCCGGGTATGCAGTGCACCAGTGGAAATTTTGCAATGTGGCCGGGCTCTGAGTGCGTCGCGCACCCTGAGTGTGCCGCGCCACCTTGTGTGTGCGCCGCGCACTGTAAAAGTCACCCAACTTGCTTTTAGAAACAAGGGAGGGGGTTTTAGTGGTGAATTTAGGATTATTTTCTTAGGAAACATGATGGAGGGGAGGTGAGAATGATGAGGGGTGAGGGGACAAGGGGATGGGAGCAGAACCTTGGTGGCATCATCACAATTTTGCAACCCCATTTATCATTTTTATTGGTGATCTTTTCCATGGATGGCCTTGTGCTTTTGGCTACCATTTAAACATCTTATGAACACCATATCATTGACAAAATTTATGTACAAGAGGTTTCATAAAGCCTACCTCTTGATTTGATGGGCTTCACAAAGATTCAAAACGGTTTTGCCTTGTTTTTGAGCTGCTGGACTGTGTGTGCCGCATGCTCTTCCGAGTGCACTGCGCGCCTTATATGCACCGTGCCTGTGTATTCATTCACCAGCGGGCTGGCTATGTATGTGTCGCGTGTGGTGAGTGTGCCGCGCTTCTGCCTGTGTGCGCCGCGCTTCCCAAATCACCTCCCAACTCAGTCAAACGCTTATCAATCTCACTCTCCCACCTTCTGCAATGTCTTTCCAAGTCTCCAATGGTAAAATGGCTTTTCTTTGGGCCACAATCTATATTTATAGGCTTGATAGAAACTGGTTTGATTTTTTCCTCTTTAAAAACCCATTTTCTAAAGTCTGTGTTCTGCACTTTTGCGTTGACCTTTAAACACAATGATTTTCGCTTTTTCCTTGAAATTTTGGCTCAAATGATGAAATCTTTGGCACATATATTCAGGGATTATGTGACGGGGCCTCTGGCTTTAACATCCATGACTGCATCTGAAAATGTCAATTGTCGATTTCTGGAAAATTTTGTCATAGTTGACCTTGCTTGACTTTTCTTCAAACAGAGTTTTGAAGAAGAGTCGATATCTCTTGCGGTGATGATGAAGCTTTCTGCACTGTAGGTGTACAAGGTCTCCCTCTGACCTGCATGGCTTGTTTTTGGACATGTTTTTTCAAAGATCAAATTGATGGATTTCTAGACTCAAACTAAAAATTACTCTGTCCTGAAATAGGACCAGACCTTGACTATCATGAATTTCATTGATTTTGGACCAAGACCTGAACCAGCATGGGCCAGACTTGAGGGAAACGGACTAGAATGACTTTCTCCTTCAGTTCATGGCATGTCCCTAGCGAAATGCAACTGAAAGAGAGGAGCGGGACACCTAATCATGAAATGCATAAAGAGTTTTGATCGCTGACGGAGGACTTGACCAGGCCGACTCTAACATTGGCTCCAATGGGGGATGGTAGCTCCTATGGAGGTGCCAAGAACAATAGATCTCTAGAGGAGCGAGATAGTGCCTCTTGGTGCATTGGGCTATGGAGTCATCATTTTGATAAAGAGCACAAGACTCTGGCTTATTTACAAAACTAGAGTGACCAAAAAATTGAATCAAACTTACATTTGGAATAACTCAAAAACTGACTGTACATACTGAAACCAAACTGAAATAAAAAATGGTATTTACAATGACAGTGGAAGCAGTGTTCATATATCAACAGTGATACCATTTGAGCAAACGACCATTGATCAGCCCTCGAGGACAGTCTTTTCCACTTATTTCCTTTAGTAGAAATGCATTTTGACCCTTGTATGCTGCGACTTTGAAAGGACCTTTCCACAAATTTTTGAACTTTTCGTTCTTGCCTTTCTCCTGATTTCTTGCATCCCATTTCAGCACTACATCGTCCACCTGAAATCTATCCATCTTGGCCTTTCTATCATAGATTTTCTCCTGCAACTTGGATGTGTTCTTGAAGACGACTTCTCTTGTTTTCTACAAGTGGATCATTTGATTCAGCCTTCTCTGCATGGGATCTTCCTCACTGCTAGCCTCCTGAAGGAGTTTGATCACTGGGGCAGCAAGAGAAGTGGGAAATATTGTGTCCACTCCATAAACAAGCTCAAATGGTGACATACCGATCGATTTTTTGTGAGTGATCCGATCTCCCCAAAGCGCATGAACCAACCTCTTGTTCCAACTCTTCTTATTTATTTCCAACAGCTTCTTGATGATGTTGACCAAAGATTTATTTGAAGATTCTGCCAACACATTGCCTTTTGGATGATAGGTGGTTGAGTGAACCAGAATTATGTGATACTTACGACAAAATTCTACCATCCTTTTTTATCTAAACGCTGCTGCATTATCAATGATTATTTTGTTTGGACAATCCAAGTGAGGCAAGATGTTATTTTCATGAAATGAAATGATTACCGTGTCCGTCGCTTGTCTAGTAGGGGTCACCTCCATCCATTTTGTGAAGTTGTCCGTGGCTGTAAGGATCCATCTATGCTGTCCAGAAGATGCAGGATGAATTTCCCCAATGAAATCCAACCCCCACTACTAAAAAGGAGCGCTCACATCGATAGGCTTGAGTGGAAATGGCTGTAATTTCTGTTTTCCTTCGAAAATTTAACACTTATGATAGTGCTTTACCATCTTATGCGCATCAACAAACAAAGTAGGCTAGTAGTACCCTTCTCTCAAAATTTTGTTAGCTGTCGATTTCCAAAAAAGATGACCACCACACTCTCCTCTGTGGAAATCTTCCATGGCTTTCTTTGCCTCCTCTTCCATCAGGCAGTTTAACAAGACGCCACCAGGATCTTTCCAATACAATGCAGAATTCATAATACAAAACTTGGCAGCTTTCAATTTAAGTGTTCTCGCTTTATTTCTGGTCATGCCACGCAATGGTGATTGATTTTGCAACACATATATTATATCAGAATACCATGGGGACAACGAAAACATTTCAAAATACCTAAATTGATGTTCCCTCCTCATTTTCATCGGTCAGGGCAACAATCAGATTTATGTCCAATGCATGCAAATTTGATTCATACATTAGCTTCGCCAACCCCTGTCCTTTCATCAGCTTTGTAGGCTTTATCTCCACGTCGTATTCTAGCAAGAATGCAATCCATTTGCCTATTCTCCCTTCCGAATCGGTCTGTACCAAAACATCTTTTACAACAGTATTAGGAACATAGGCCAGAATGTGAGAATGTAGGATATATACCCGGAAATCTTTCAATGCCTTCACCAAGGCTAGGGATTGCTTCTCAATGATGTTATACTTTAAAGTTGTGTCTCTTATAGCTCTGCTAAAAAATGCAATGGGTCTTTCATGACCCTCTCTCTTCTGCAATAATACAGCTGCCATAGTATGCCTCGAAGCAAAAGAAAACAGTATGAAATCCTGAGTATAGTCCAGGCTTAGTAGAACTGGAGCTGAAGAAAGGGCCAATTTGATCAAGTTGAAATATTTTACTACCTCATCTTTCCATTTCACCTAACTGTCCTTTTTAAGCATGTTGGTCATTTCTCTCAAGTGTTCTGCAATATTGGGTGCAAAACGACGCAGAAAATTCATCTTACTATTGAATGATTGTATTTCCTTTTTGTTTCTAGGCAGATCGATTTGCTGAATTGCTTAGACACGTATAGGATCTATGCGGATGCCATCTTTTGAAATGATATGCCCAAGTAAGTTTCCTTCCTCCATGGAAAACAAGATCTTCTTTGGATTCAACGATAAACCATATTTATTGCATTTTTGAAAGACAATTTTTAGGTGATGCATGTGTTTTTCATCAGCTTTTGAAGACACCGTGAAGTCATCCAAGCACACCACCAAAAATACATCCTTCTCATTTGAAAATGCCAATTCCATTGCACGCTGAAATGTGGTACCTGCATTGTTTAAAATGACTGCCATTTTGGCGTAGTGAAAGGTTCCCCATGGAGTGATGAATGTTATCTTGTTTCTATCATCTTCATGGATGGAAATCTCGTTATATCTAGAATAGCCATCAAGCAACGACATACGAGACGCCCCTACTACTCGCTGAAGTATATGGTCCATCTTGGGCAGCAAATAGTTGTCCTTTAATGAGACCTTATTTAGATTTCTGAAATCAATGCATGGATCTCACCGGTCTTCTTACGTACAGGCACTAACTTAGATATCCAATCTGAAAATATAATGGGCACAATAATACCTCATTTGAACAACCTATTTACCTCCTTTTCGATGGATGGCAACAACTTTGGATTTATCCTCCTCAGCTTTTGTTTTAATGGTTTTTGGTTGGGCTTGATAGGTATCGTAAGCTGAATGATATTTGTATCATAGGTTTTTAAATCAGAATAATCCCAAGCAAATACATCTGCAAATGAAGCCATCAAACTGATATATTGGTCTTTGATCTTTGCGGTAATTCTTTAGACAATTTTACCAACTTTGGGTTGGCAGTTGTACTGATGTGGACCTCTTCTACACCCTTTTCTGTCGGCTGCAATGTTGGTTTGCCGGCTACATCATCCTGATCAAAAAGTTCTTCTAGAGGTATCAAACCTTTAGGAATGATGTTATTCTTCAGCTGCATTACGTCCATTTGATTGATCTGCACTTCATTTATACCATTCCCATTGTCTTCATCATTTTCCACATCGATTGAGGTTTCTTCGAACATGCCTTTGTTGAGCAGAAAATCTTTAATCTCCTCACCATCTTGAAATACTTGCCAATGTCGTTGATTTTTTGGAATGGTTGGACGATGCTTGACATGGATTTCAAATCTATTTCTATAGTTCATGGGGATCTTCAAGCTGCTCGCTACCTTGGCAAGAGCATCAACAATACTATTTTAGATTCTTGGCACACATGTCAAAGTGTATTCAGAAAACAACTTCAAGATGTCCAAGACTACATTTTGATAGGCCCACATCCTAGGATGTTTTTCTTGATATTCACCTCTCACCTCTTTTATTACCAACTCGAAGTCGCCATATATTGAAATCCTCTTTGCATTCAGCTTTCTAAGAGTTTTTAGGCCAGCAATCAAAGCTTCATATTCAGCTTCATTATTGGAACATTCGAAGGCCAGCTTGTAGGAGCAAACTCTCACACTACTAGGTACTTTGTTTGGGGCGGAAAAAGGACTACGTACCCAACTGCCAATACCAGCTCCATCATTCCTTACTGCTCCATCAAAATCCGTGGTCCATAAGCCTTCTTCCTCCTCTTGTAAGTGTTGAAAATCAGTTTGTTGTGCTTTGTCTGCTTGCTGCCCATTATTTTCAGCTCACTGTGAACGCAATAAAATACAGAGATAACCATATACACAAAGATGCAGCGGAAATAATACTTCATTTCATTAATGGAAAATACTGAAATATGCTTACAATTGGAAATATAAAAAAACCAGGTAGGGTGATGGTAGCTTATCTCTGAGAAGAGATGTGTGGCTACATGCCTATGAAATATGTTACAATGAGGCTCGAAGACCTATTTATTGTTGAGAAGCAATGGAAAACCCTTCACATTCCAAAACCTGACCCTAGAAGATGAAACGCCAAATTGTGGGCCCCGTTTTTCGGTAAGTTGGTACATCAACTTCCCGGGGTCGTGAATTGGTCGTATTATCCCCGTTTGATGTGCATAATAGGCCGTTGGAAAGATCTCTCCGAGGACTACGACAAAAAAGATGACTTTTAGACAAAAAAATCGCTGGTGCTAGATTTCCCAAAAAAACGTCGTTTAGGGCCCCACAAAACTGTTAAAAATAGTAAATTGTACTATAATTAAGGAAACTGAAAGAACTGAAAGAAGCACTAGAGGCGATCCACGTGGACTTAGCGTGTGGCCACCAATATCCACCTGGATCATTCCTCCCCCCTTAGGAAGCAATAGTCCCCATTGCGTTGAGTTCCTCCATCTGCTGAACTTGTCCTGCAATCTCTGATGTGTCCAGTAATGGTGGGAAGCATGGTCGACAACAGTCGACATTGAACACTTGGTGTAGGCGAAGGAATGGAGGAATGATGTGCACCAAAGCATTGTTTCCCATAGCCTTGGTACTAGTGTAAGGACCATGTCGGAGTGGTCTGAGCTTCTGATGGGTTCTGGTAAGGCGTTCTTTCTGTTGATGCAACCAGACTTTGTTGCCCACCTGAAACTTGTGTGGTATCCCTGTGCATGAGGAGAAGTTGTTCCTGTGTTCTGTCATGACCGTATCCCTTTGCTGTTTCTACTGCGTGGAGGAACCCTTTGCGGGGGTCATGGATGTAGCAACAATCTTCCCCTTACTTTGGGGGTGAACCAGATAAGAAATAAATTTCCTAGTTTGTGATATGAGCTTGCTTCTTTTCATAGCAATGATCAAAGAGGCGGCGGTAGGGGGGGCTACCTCCGGTATCCTGTATAATGAATTATCGAAAGAAATAACGACAGCACGAGGCCTTGAATCATACATAGCATTTCGCCTCCACAAGTATGACTAGCCTAATAGTACATCACAAACATCTAGAGGTGTAAAATCACACAGTACCTCATTTGTGAATGGTTTGATGTTGTAGGGAAGGCGGCACTGCTGGAAAACTTTGAGATCTCATCCTTCATGAAGCCACCCGATACTGTACGGTTGCAGGTGTGGTGTAGTTCGTAGGCCCAACCGCTTCATGACCTCTGCTAAAATAAGGTTCTTTTGGCTGCCACTGTCGACAATGAATTGCAGCGGCGAACCCTTCACCCACATCTGTGAGTGGAAAAGACATTCCCCCTCCTCTCACTCTTCGGGCTCATTATTCTGGATCCTTGCAGTGGCAACAGTGGCGCTGAGATCCACATCAATGATTTGCTTCCCTTTTCCATTCTCCTTGTCGGGTTCTGGCTTAGGGTTGGAACATGTATCTGATTCGGAAGCCTTCAACTCGGCCACCACTGACTGCTTGGTCCGACACTCACTTCTGTTATGAGTGGGACTCTTGTGGAACTCACACCACTTTCCTGTGTCCTTCTTCAGATTTTTGGTGTTGTTCTTTTCTTTCGGCTTCGACGGGTTGTCTTGGGTCACCCTGCCTTGGCTTTGTCCTTTGGGCTTCAGATTAGAAGATCTAAAGTCTCGCTTCTTTTGTTTGAAATTTTTCTCGATTTTGACAGCGTATCGGTATGCTGTGTCGAGTGAGGAGATGTTCAAGAACTCCATCTCTTCCTGGATGTATCTGTGTAGGCAACCACGGTATTTGAGCACCATATGCAGCTCAGAATCTCTGATACCCAGCTGTGTGTGAAGGGTATGAAAAATGTTTGTGAGCTCTGGCACATCTTGATCTCGTCCCTGCCGCAGTGTGGTCCATTTGATGTATTTGTCCTCATAGCTTTTGATAGGGTAGTACTGCTCCTTGATGGCATCTCGGAAGTCATTCCAAGTGGGTGTGGCCAAAAATAGTGAGCATGTGCTTTCATCCTTCTGCTCGCAGTAGGTTTCCCACCAGTCCTTGACGTGGGGGGCCGCTTTGAGAAGAGCGAAAACAATCTTTTACCGACTTGAAAATTCATGAACAGAAAAATACCCATCTAGCAAATTTAACCATTTATCTACCATATCTGCGTCTATTTTACCCTGGAAGATGGGGATTTCAAAACTCACTTGTACCTTAAAGGGCTTGGCATTTCCAGAGTAACTGCTGGAAGCCGATGCGTCACCTCTGGGTAGCCGCTGAAGGCTCTGCGCAAAGCTATCCATCATCGCGTTCCTTTGCCGCTCGAGGGCTTCTTCGAGCAAGATTTTGACAGGATCTCCTGCCCCCTCATCTTTCTTCTCATCCACCATGGGAGGCAGTCGGGATTTGCAAGGTTGGTCTTTCAAAGGTCCAACCAGTTCAAGCCCTAACTTCTTATATCCCGACCTCGTTGGGGACATGCAAACAAAAACAGAGAAAAAGCAGACCGCTCTGATACCACTGATCCAAATTTAAACAAGAACGCAATAAAATACAGAGATAACCATATACACAAAGATGCAGCGGAAATTTTACTTCATTTCATTAATGGAAAATACTGAAATATGCTTACAACCGGAAATAGAAATAAACCAGCTAGGGCGATGGTAGCTTATCTCTGAGAAGAGATGTGTGGCTACATGCCTCTGAATTGTGTTACAATGAGGTTCGAAGGCCTATTTATTGTTGAGAAACAATGGAAAACCCTTCACATTCCAAAACCTAACCCTAGAAGATGAAACGCCAAATTGTGGGCCACGTTTTTGGGTAAGTTGGTACATCAACTTCCCGGGGTCGCGCATTGGTTGTATTATCTCCGTTTGATGCGCATGATAGCCCGTTGGAAAGATCTCTCCGAGGACTACGACGGAAAAGATGATTTTTAGACAGAAAAATCGCTAGCAGTAGATTTCCCAAAAAAAACGTCGTTTAGGGCCTCAAAACGGCTCCGGAAGTTTAGGACTCGAAAAGCTGCTAAAAATAGTAAACTGTGCTATAATTAAGGAAACTGAAAGAACTGAAAGAAGCACTAGAGGGGATCCACGTGGAATTAGCGGGTGGACACAATTATCCATGTAGATCAGACTGCCCAATCTTTTGCTGCTTTTCTTGTCTTTATTTTTTCAAAATCTCTCTAAAATTTTCTATTATCTCCAGAATGTCATCTGCTTCTACCATCTGACTATCTATCTCATTTAAACTATCTAAAAACAAAACTTAAGACTCTAAATCTGTATGTACATAGTTAATGGGATGATTTATTGGTTTCTCCTTGCTTGTGATCATATATTTCATCTTTTGTTCCCGATATAACTTCCTCATTTGTCCAAACACTGGGATTGTTGCATAGGAGAAATCCAGTTGTAGTGTCCCTTTCAATTTTTCTACCCAAGACTTGGAAAGAAGCATGACAAACCTTGGAGGAATATCTGCTACCACCACATCCATCAGGACATTTTTCATAGGAAGCTGATCCAAACTTAAAACCAAGTCTTTGATGAGACCAATACATCTTACTCTACTCGAATCGAATGAATAAAGATCATGATATTTTCGAGTGATATCCAGACCAAGCTTATCCATGATAGCCTTGGGCATGAGATTGTGAGACGCTCTAGAATCGAACATGGCATTATGTAAAATGAAGTCATACAACCTCAAACTGATGTAGAAAGGGGGCACCTCATTGTCACGAGACTCACCATTTGATGCTGGTCCAAAAATCATTTCAGGCTGATCCTCTTCTACATTTACCATGTCAGACATTGGGTCCCAATTCAACATTTTAGAAATTTGTCCTTTATAAATGTTTCCCTTCATTACTTCAGTCAAGGGGATGGATATCTTTAACTTAGAAATGTCGTTCTCTAGGCTAAAAGTGGGAATCTCTTCTACCTCCTTGACTGGGATCTCCTTCCTTTCTTCTTCCCTTGAGGTGGCAGGTTGATGTGATTGCTCTGCAGGTTTTGATTTGCTGCTCTCTGGACCAACCACCTCCTTTTCTTTTCTTTGTGTAGCTGATAAATCATTGTTTGTTTTTTCACCCTTCGTCTTTTTCTGAATTGGTATGGCCGGCACATCTCTGTTTCTAAGTGAATATCATTGTTGTTGTGTAGACAGAGCATTCATATACCCCCTTTGATATTCTTCTGATTCTTCTTCCAACACATTGTCACTAGCTAGAATAAAATCAGTGTCTTGGTTTGCAGTTGAATTTACTCCACATTCTTCTTCTTCGGTAATGTAAGTAGGCAACTCATCAGGAATAAAGAGATGATTTTCTTCACCTATTACATTCCCATTCTCATCTGACTCTAGTCCATGAACAAAATTATGCTGCAAAGGTGTTTGTACCGGTTTTTGTGCATTCTGCTCTTGAGTTCGTTGATCTCTCTAGCTTATCCTATACTGTGGCTGCTACTGACCACGAAAGTTATGATTCCTCACTATTGTAGAAGATTCTTCTTTCACAATGGTGTTCTTCTCTGCTTTCACCCTAGCTCTTTCAGACAGCAGGTTCGCCTCAACGCTCACCGCAATTATCTGCATGTCTTCCATTGTGGCCAGTTCCCTTTCTCTCAATTGATAAGCCATATCAGCATCAAAGTCATCTGGGAATTTCACCATGGGTAGTCTCATGGGCGGCCTTAGATCATCTGGAATTTCATTGTACACTTTATTGAATCTCGTGCAATAATCTTGGACTGACTCACCAGCGTTTCTCTTGATTTGCTCGTATTCGGAGAAAATTTGAAGAGGGTTCTTTTTCACTTCCCAACGGCTCACGAGTGTTCTATGTAGGTCTGCCAAGGTCGCGATACGTGCAACCGGTAGACCTCCGAACCATTTCTTCACCTCACCTACAAATGTTTGTACAAAGAGCCTCATTAACACGTTCTCCACAGCGATATCATAAAGTTCAAAAAAAGGGGTACAAAACATGCATCCATCATTTTTGGTGGATTCGGCCTTGGAGGTGTTGGAGGAGTGTGCACGGTTTGCAAGGGGCTTGCAATTGGATTTTGGAGCGATGTCACAAGGTAATTATCAATTAATATATTAGCTCTCTCTGTTTCGAGATCTACAAGAAATTGCGGATCAGAGATAGTATAATCAACAACCCTTTCGGATTTAGACTCAAACAATGATATCTAGAACCGATCGTCGAACACAAGCTCTTCAAGATACTCAAAAATGTCGGGACATGAATGGGATTTGAACATGGGAGTTATGATGCTCTCTTGCTGAAGGAGCCTAGGGATCAAATTTGGGTTTTTGAAGATATGAGGAGGATCTAGGTCTGGATTGGCTCTAGTATATCGTCTCGAAGCCAACGTGCTATTGAGAAAAATCACAGGACACAACCAACTTGCTCAACCTTTCCAATCCTAAGCTCATCATCCGGGAGCTTAAAATTATTTAAGAAACATGGGGATTTGATTTCAAACTTAGTCTGTCTCCCCAGTGGAGTCGCCACTATGTTAGCACCTAAATCCGCCTGAGGCTGAAGGAAGGAAAAATTTAGGGTAACCACAAACCAAGCTCAATCTGGTAGCTAGCCCTACCAGAACAGGAGAGGTCTCTCTCGAGGTCACACTGAGTGAATGGATGAACGAGAGGGACTCAGATGACTTACAATGAACAATTTGTCTTAGGCTAGTAAGTGGAAATGAAAGCAAGGAGTGATTTTTATGAATGACCGCATTTCTGCGATGTTATGGGACCATTAGACCTCAATGAACATAGAACTTAAAATGAAGGCACAGATTATTTTGTGAGGCAAGGTAGGCTGAAAGCATACAAATTTAGTTTTAAAATGTGGCGGGATGGAAAGATTGATTAAGAAGTTGAAAATGGTATGGGTGACATGAATCCTTTTCAAACAGAAGAACGAATACTGTATATGAAATTTTCCCACAGGTAGAGCAATAGAACTGAATTCTACTTGATGTCACTTGAAAAATGTCACCAAATATGGATACGAAATGAAACTATGGAACATAACAAAGAAATGGAGAGAATCATTAATAAGTTGAAAAGGGCATGGGCAACATGAATTCTTTTCAAAGAGAAGAATGAACACTATATATGAAATTTTCCCACAGGTAAAGCAATAGAATTAAATTCTATCTAATCTCACTCTAAAAATTTCACCAGAAATGAATGCGAAATGGAATAAAAAACATAACAAGATACATATGAAACATAAGATAAAAACTTTCTATACTCACAACCATAGAAATCTCATGAAACAATGTCGTTGCCTTTCATTAATTCTCTGTAAAAATATACAATGCAGAAACAAAGTTTCTTTCCCACAGTCTCCCAGAAGCTACAAGCCAACCAACCCTTTGCAAATAACTTGCATACAATATATACAATCTGTGAGGAAGAAATAGAATGCCGAGGTGTTGGGAAGTTACTCAAATCTTTTCAAAATGGAGATGGAGAGCCAACCATCAGCTACAAGTGCAGTGCTGCAAATATGACATTTGGCTTTGGGGTGACTGTTTGCCTTCCTTCTCCACTTGGATAGAAGATCACCTCAAGAAAAAACATTTTAAATGTTGCCTTTGGTGCCAAAAACTGAAGTGTAGATGAGCAGGCCCACTTTGAGAAGTCACGAACCGAAATTTCGTGAAACGGAAGCAAATTGGCAATTTTTGCTCTATGTGCCGCACTAATTTCACTGTCTGTTACGCTACTTTGGGGCCTGGTTTGGGGTACTTCCAGGTATCCAAAATGTGCGCGAGTGGGCTTGCTGGAAATCCGGGGCTGTCTACTTTCTAACGCCAATAGAATTTCTAAATTTGAAGCTCATTTTCCCCTCCAAATCTTCATTCTCCCAAGACGGCTTTCTGTGTGTCCAAAAAGTGGGAGAAAGTCCATTTTTGAGTGTTTTTTGACCTTTAGGAGACCCAAGACTTATCAAAATTTCTAGCCGAGACACTTGTAGATGTATTTTTCAATGCTGAATCCAAAAATGCAAACTTTTTCTCGATTGGTGTTCTAGAATTTTAGCGTCGCGCAGGGTGCGCGACGCATAGGGAGAAAATCCCTGTTTTTCGCCCAAAAAAATTCCGTGTGACCAAAATTTGCCCAAATTTTTTGAGATTTGGGTACTTTGTTGAGTCAATGAGGCCTCAGCCAAGATCCTAAGCCTATCTTGCTCTTTTTCCCTTTTTTCCCTTTTTGTGGCTTTCCTCAGTTTTGCTTTCAAACTCCTTATTCGGGCTCTCAAACTCAAGTTCCGTGCCCTGTAATGATGAGCCATGTGTCTTAGCAGTGTGTTGTATTTGTTGGCCTTGTTCAACATTTTGTCTAGGTGCATGTTGACTCTCTCAAGAACAGACTCACGATCATCCATAACCTGTCGCTCCAATGAAGTGAATTCAATCCTCCTCTGCTATGCAGTTAGGCAACCATCACGGATGTTCTACAGCTCCATGATCACATGCTGATCTTCCAGCCGTCTGTTCCTCTGCTCCAGATAGTTGATGACCCATCTGGACCTCTCGAAATTGAGTATCAAGTCTTTGAATTCTGTGTCCTGCTCCTGAATAATCATCCTAAGTTTGGCATTTTCTACCTCTCTCTCTTCATCCAAAATGAGGTTGACACTGGTCCCTTGAGCACCTGATGGTTCAGCCAAAGGCCCCTCCTCATGCATTGGCTCCTTACCTTTGTCCTGTTCCTGTGTGATCGATGCCGGAAGCGAGGCCCCTTCCGCCCCAGGTGGATATAACACTCGCTTTGCTGCTACAAACAAAGGCCTAGTGCCTTTCAGATAGCCTCTCTAATATGTGATGGAAAATGGCACCAAAGTGGTCTCATGGCGCTCATGTTGATGAGAAGTACCCCCTATCTCATGTTTTCCCTCTAATACTACCTGTGGAGCGCTGAAGAAGTCACGGGAGATGAAGTTCTCCCAAGAAATGCCCTGCTACTACGTTGTTCAGCTGCTACCGAGGGGTCTTGTGCTGCATGAATTTTCTCATCCTTTCTATGCTCCTGCAAATGAAGAATGGGAGGTTCATCATACGCACCCTGGTGAAGTGCATGAGTAACTTGATGTGATAGGCATAAAGGCAAGAAAACCTTCCCTCACAACTGAAGTATTTCATGATCAATCTCATGAGCGGATGATAATCATCTCTCAGAAATCTGAATGGGAAAACACTCGTGAGCTAACTCAAACAACTCGCTTTTATATAAGCCTCATAAAGTTCCCTCTCCACCTTCATCTTCTTGTGCCACTGTTCTCGAACATTTGGTATGCCTGTTGCCACTGATATGGTTTTAGGTGTCAATGTGAAGGTGACCCTTGCCAAGATAGACTGTCCTCTGTGTAGGTGAAGTGCAAAGAGGCGGTTCAACTCATGATGAATCCTCACATTTGCCACTCTCTAACAAAATTCGAAACATGCCGAATGCTGGAAACAAGAAATAGCGAGAGGGCGTGCCTGGAACTCCATGAGGGTGTTTGGTTCATCCCTAACATGTCTGCCACTCCTAGGTCTCCGGGGAGCGTATTCTCCTGAAGCTGTATCACTGTGGGTTTCCCCCTCATAATCTGATGCAGTTTCTAAGGCCATTACTGTTGTTTGTACCCTGAATTTCTTTATTGCACTCTGAAACCACTGAACTGATAGATGCTCTGCAAATCTATCACCAAGGGGACAATAAAACAGGGGAGTTTAAGAGGGGAATGATGAAAAGAGGAATAGGGGTTTAAAAGGAGAAATTTATCAAGGATTTGGGAGTGTTTGAGTATGGTGTTGATGGGGTATGGTTTGGATTTTTTGAGCCATAGGAATAGAGGGGACAAATGGATATGATTACAATGGAGCTAGGGTGATTATTAGGGGAAACTGCTACAGGGGGATTAGCTGATAGAGGTAGGGTAGGAGCATTCTTTAGCAATAAAGTTAATGTAGAAAAGCTCTAGCTTCCTTGACCTTCTTTATATCATCTTCTTTTTACTTTTAAAAATTTTGCATTTGATTTCATGGTCGTCATAAGAACATTCCCCTTCAAGTTCAAACTCCAATGATGAAGGTAGTTGGGCTACCTCTCCAACCTTGAGGGTCATTCATAAAATTTTTGGGCAATTTAGTGCATTTTGGGCTTATAAGTTTGTCCGCCACGCGCTCTGCCCAGTGCGCCACGCGTCGGGTATGCGCTGCACCACTGGCAATTTTGCACTCTCGCCGGGCTCCCACTGCGCGCCATAAGTGTGTCGTGGCACCCTGTGTCGACGGTGCGCACTGTAAAAGTCGCCCAGCTTGCTTTGAAAAACAAGGGAGGGGGTTTTAGTGGTGAATTTAGGATGATTTTCTTAGGAAACATGATGGAGGGGAGGTGAGAATGACGAGGGGTGAGGGGGCAAGGGGAGGGGAGCAGAACCTTGGTGGCATCATCACAATTTTGCAACCCCATTTATCATTTTTCTTGGTGATCTTTTCCATGGATGGCCTTGTGCTTTTCGGTACCATTTAAACATCTTATAAACACCATATCATTGAAAAAATTGATGTACAAGAGGTGTCATAAAGCCTACCTCTTGATTTGATGGGCTTCACAAAGATTCGAAATGGTTTTGCCTTGTTTTTGAGCTGGTGGACTGTGTGCACCGCACGCTCTTGCGAGTTCACCACGCACCTTATATGCATTGTGCTTGTGTATTTGTTCACTGGCGGGGTGGCTGTGTATGCGTCGTGCATGGTGAGTGCGCCGTGCTTTTGCCTGTGTGCGACGCGCTTCCCAAATCACCTCCCAACTCACTCAAACGCTTACCAATCTCACTCTCCCACCTTCTTCAATGTCTTTCCAAGTCTCCAATGGCACAATGGCTTTGCTTTGGGCCACAATCTCTATTTATAGGCTTGATAGAAACTGGTTTGATTTTTTCCTCTTTAAAAACCCATTTTCTAATGTTTGTCTTCTGCACTTTTGCATTGACCTTTAAACACACTCATTTTCGATTTTTCCTTGAAATTTTGGCTCAAATGATGAAATCTGCTTTTTCCTTGAAATTCTGGCTCAAATGATGAAATCTTTGGCACATCTTTGCACGGACTGTGTGACGGGGCCTCCGGCTATAACATCCATGACTGCATATGAAAATGTCAACTGTCGATTTCTAAAAAAATTTGTCATAGTTGACCTTGCTTGACTTTTCTTCAAACAGAGTTTTGACGAAGAGTCGATGTCTCTTGCAGTGATGATGAAGCTTTATGCACTGTAGGTGTAAAAGGTCTCCCTCTGGCCTACACAGCTTGTTTCTGGACACGTTTTTTCAAAGATCAAATTGCTGAATTTCTAGACTCAAACTAAAAATGACTCTGTCCTGAAATAGGACCAAACCTTGACTATCATGAATTTCATTGATTTTGGACCAAGACCTCAACCAACATGGGCGAGACATGAGGGAAACAGACTAGCATGAATTTCTCTGTCAGGTCATGGCATGTCCCTAGCGAAATGCAACTGGAAGAGAGGAGCGAGACACCTAATCATGAAATGCATAAAGAGTTTTGATCCGTGAAGGAGGACTTGACGAGGCCGACTCTAACACGTAGGCCGAACATTTGTAGAAATGGGTCATCCATCATATGGAAAGCTATTACTCATTCCATGTCGATCATAAAAAGAGGACTCGCATGGGGTATTAGAACTGGTGATATAGTACACTTAGGAATTGATGCATGGTTGGGTTGTGGAAATGCGCACATTCTACCACTCGAGGATAGAATGTCAAATTGGTTGGTATCACATAATTCTCGCAAATGCAAATAGGAGAAATACTGCATGTCTCTCACAATATTTGAAGTTAGCAAAGGACCTCATGATACTCGAAATATGGAGAAACAATTGGACCAAATACATTGGGGCACTTGATGAGTCACTTGTGAGATGAGGATGAAATCATTTGGGATGCATCCCCTCATGGTAGTTATACCCAAGGGATGGATATACTCTCCTATTTTTTGGAACATGAACGTGTGTAGGTTGTATGGTGGTGGCAACCCATGTGGAAAGTCAAGGCACCTCCCAAGTCTTGGTTTCTCATGTGTTGCATATTATCAAATAAAGCACCTACTCATGGTAATCCGGTCTATAAGAGTACCATCACAAAGTTTCCTTTTCAAAGGAACATGATGAAGACAAAGACCATCTCTTCCTACATTGTCTAACAACCAATCAGGCGTAGAATTAGATTTATATCTCCTTCGACGTCAGTATCAGATGGAATGGGGTACAACTCACCTCATCTTGGCACACATGGTGCACCTGAGCATAATCATAAAAATTTTTAAATCTCCCCCTTCTTGTGTGGCTAGGAATCTGATCATATTTTAGAACTCCATCATTTAGTGGACATCTATATGCAATAACATTGAAGCACATTTAGTGGACATCTATATGCAATAACATTGAAGCACTGTATCATTTAGACCCTCACTAAAAGTTATTGAAACCCACCCTTACTATTACACCTTAAGTTATTGATAGAACATTCCCATGGGATTATTTTGATGGATAGACTCAAGGTACTCCATGTGCAGGAAGAGAAATCTTATTCGTATCCAAGAAGACATTTTTACAAGCTCAAAATGGTATTAGGCCAGGGAACAAACAATTATGCACAAATATACAGTCTCACACACCTACTCATTTTTGCACTTGAGAAAAACTGTAACAGAAATATTGTCATCAAATGGTTCAACTCTACATCTCATTGTCACTAGAACAAACTCATAGGTTTAATGAGGTCACTACACTAAAATCACTCTTTGATTTTAGTGTAAAGGAACAAGATTTATGAAAGCCTATCCAAGGAAGCCACTAAGAAAACTTGAGAACTGCATAATTAAAAAAAACAGGATTAAGAATTGTATGAATTCTAGCACAGGTAAAAGTGCCCAATGATTTACAGTGATCTTGGGCGGGCTAGTTTTATTTTGATAGATACTTTTGACTCATATGATGTTTTATCATATTTATATTGTTTTTTATGTAAATATTTATGATGATTTTTATGTATGAGCTTTGATGTGACTCTCCACAAGATATTTCCATAATCATTATGCAGATGATGTAACATGTAATTTTCTTTCTTGGTAATGGAAATTAAGTTTTTTTTGTTTTTTTTTCTCTGAGAAAAAAGAAAAGAAAATCATTGGTTAATTTTAACTTCAAATAAAAAAATATAAAAATATTAGAATCATTGCAGAATATTCACAATTATAAACGTTTCTTAATTTTTGACACTGTGGATGGCATATGAAACGTCCATTGAACAGGCAGAGTTATCCACCAGTGATATCTTATGAGTAAAACATTGTTTGTTTGACCAGGATCAGCCTTCAAGTCCTGGGAATGATTCAGGCTTCAAAGTTTGTCCAGATATGGCTTCCCCATATTATGAAGACGGATATAAGTGGACGAAGTACGGGAAAAAGTCGGTTAAAGGCAGCAGTTATATTCGCCACTATTTCAAATGTGCATACTCAGACGGTCAGATGAAAAAGAGAATAGTATGCTTTCAGAATGGGCAAGTGACCAAGATTGAATATGAAGGAGATGTTCATGAACATCCAAAGCCACAACAACCTCCTACAATGGCAGTTGGTGGTACCCTTGAAAGTCTCGGAAAACGAAAAATGGATGAACGTTTTGATGCAGTATCATCTCTACAAGGAAAACCCTGCAATCAACTCTTAAAACCCTGCAATCAACTCTTGTCAACCAGTCATCCAAATTTTACTGATGTCGAGTACTCAATGCCAAGGTGAATTTTTAATTTTTTTGACATTCTTTTCATATTTGCATGCATTTATGCGCTATAAAATCGGTACAAAAAATTTATAAATTCATTTTTGGGGTGGTGGTCAAATTACAGGAGTATAGATGTTGTAGAGGAAGAACACGTCCTACAAATAATCAGTGAAGATGATATTCTGGATGATGGATATGCGGAAATATGGAACCAAATACATCAATAAAAATCCTAATCCAAGGTACGGATATGTTCTGTATATTTATTTCAAATTAATAATGATAGATATTAAGTAACGAATCTTTGAAAATTACTACTCACTAATTTATTTCTTCTTGACTTACACTAATTATTATTTATTTCCTTTTGAAATACAGAAATTATTATAAATGCACAACGGAAAAGTGCTTCGTCAAGAAATATGTCGAAAGGAGTGCACGTAATACAGCAGCACTTATTATAGGGTACCGAGGAAAACATAACCATGAACCACCGAATCCGTAATGGTCCCTTAATAGAACCATCACCTCATTTCAACTCAATTGCATGGACTTGTTATTAAGCTGAAAAGGATGTTATAAGTTTAATGGCTGAAATTAGGGAAGATATTATGTTAATGTGTTTTTAATTTTAATATGGGAAATTAGGGATTATAACAGGCTAGTTTGTTTTTTATTTTTATTTGAACAAAGCTAGATTTAGGTTTATTGTTATGGAGGTATATTTTTAACTATTTTACTCACTCTATATGTTTATTATATTTATGTGCATTTATTTTTAAGTAATTTATTTACTTTATGTGTGTTTATTTTCAAGTAATTTATTTACTTTGTAGGTTTATTATTAAATAATATAAAAATTATTATATATTCTTGAAAGATAGGTTGATTTTTTTAAAATAAATTATTGATTATTCTGGTTGTTAAATTTCATATATTAATTATTTGATTTGTTAATAAATTTGACTTATCACTGGTTTATTGACTTTCAAATTACTAATGTATTGAGTTTATTAGAGTATTCCTGGAAAATCACATCATATTTTCAAGGAAGACTCCTCTCATAATCTTGATATGGATCAGAGAAGCCTCAATTCAACAATTTATTGAGTGTTTATCTTTTGAAAAATATGTCTTTTTATTTTGTCTATTAGATAGGAATAATGGGCAATCCAATAGATAGGAATATGGAAAGACACAAAACATACTTACATGGTGTTTACTGTTTTCCATCATCCTACCCTCATTTACAATCACACTATGCATCATTCCACAATTTAAGGACTCAGTTTTTATAATCTTAATACAAGAAATGAAGTTCAAAACCAGAGGGGGGTAGAGTATGTATGGGGTAGAGTATGTATGCCTTTGGTAGACTTAGCAGTCAAATCGCTGCCGGAGGTGGGTCCCTTGTCCCACAAACAAGGGGGTCTCATACACCAATTTGGTGTCTGGCTTGGCTGTGACCTTAAAAATGATTATTATTATTATTATTATTACAATCACACTATGCATCATTCCACAATTTAAGGACTCAGTTTTTATAATCTTAATACAAGAAATGAAATCATAATATTTAATATTTCATTTAAAATAGCATCCCATGCAAGCATGAAGAATGGTGATAATTAAGGGTTTCCATCTATTTTTTAACCTTTTAAATTTTGTAAAATTTCGGATGCCTAATGGTCTTGTGGATAGTCTTTATTTGTTTTCATGCCCAATGGTGTTAGGGACAGTCTTTATTTGTTTTCATAATTTATATATCAATTTCATATTTTCCCATTATTCAAGAAGAAGTGGAACCCAAACTTGATCTCTAGATTAGAAATTTATAGAGTACCCATTAGTTGATGATAATTACTATTTCTTATTTTCAAATGTTGAGTGAATACTTTCCTTACTTAGTAGTCATCACAGAATCAAGTTTTTTACTATTGTAATCATATTTAAAAATTCATTCACATAAAGTGCACTTGAGTAGCATGTGCACTACTTGTTTTACATGGTTGATGCAACCCCAACCCTAATAGCCAAATCTCTTTGGAATTATTCCACTACTAAGACAAAATTCAAGGCTACTCAAGCCCCTTTTCTTTTCCATTCTAGACATAATGCTTCCCTCAAGAGAGCTAGTATAGCTATGCCATCATAAGTATCAATTGGTTAAAATTTTCCCCTAAACCTTATACTCATTTTTATGCTTGGCCAACTAAACACCAAAAACTATAGCTCTCTTCTCGGGTTAAACATGCCTCTGCCTTATTTTCTCAACCATAAAATGGATCTAGTAAACCATCAGTGCTCTTGCATCAACTACAATGTTTTATCCACATATTTTCATTTAAATTGTCTTGAAACCCAATGCTTCTTGCACACAAATTGACACCATTTTACCCCTCTCAACATCATATTTCATAGGTTAAATTAGTTATTTTATGGGTCATAACAAAATTTCAAGGTGGAAACCTTTTGATACATGAGAAGGATAACATATACAATTTCCAACTACCCCAATAAGTGAATTATTTGATACTTAGAAGCAATGTATTTTTAATTTTAGCTTAAACTTTTTTTTTTAGGAAAGGTAATTTCAATGAGAGATCATTTTAGAACATTCCCACTCATGTATCATAGCCAATGTAGTTTGTCCACCCATTCATTCAATTGTTTGAAATTTTTCATTAACAATAAAAATATAATTATATCATTAAAAGTTTCCACAAGATATTCATATTAAAACTTATTAGAAATATATTTCATGGTTATATTTACAAATTAGGATTAACAAAAGAAGTTTTTACACCATGGCATTACGATAGTTATTATCTTCATATGTAAAAGTTCTACATTCTTGTACCCATGTGATGTAATGACTCGAGAACTGCTAACTTTTAGTAGTTTGTTGAGATCATCTTGTAATTTTTTATGAAAGGTATGAAAATCTAACAAAAGGGAGAAATTCCTATGTGATGTGTATTTATTCCTTTCATTGTTCCTATTAAAACATTGTGTGATTGATGCAATGTTTAGATTTTTTTTCCCTATTTCTCTAATTAATATTTTCCAAACATTACAACAATAAATCAATTATTTGAAACAAAAAACTCCAAGAACGTCTAAATGCATTAGGTTTAGAATTTCCTTATACTCATCTCTCATAACTTAAATTTTGGTTCTAAATCCAAAGAATGACACTTGAGTGGGTTTCAAGAGTTCAAAGATCTTGTTAAAAGATTAGATTCTCAAGAAGACCAAAACCCTCAGAACATGTAATGGGGGTGAGCACAACTCTAAGGATTTTGAAGGTTTCCACAACAATGAAGGATTCATGAGGGAGTTAACTATTCCATATAATGTACAAGAGGGAGTTAGAAAGGGAAATAACCAATACGTCATAAGTGCTACTAAGGCCATGATTCATTTCCAAAACTTGACAATGTTTCTTTATGTGACACAACAATCTACATCCATAACTAGTTCCATGATGAGATCTTGGAGTATAAGACACTCATTGAGGCATTTAATAATGTGAACTTAGAAGTGAACCATTTATCCAATAAGAAGGGTTTATTTTTACATTATAATAACACTTGAAAGACCTACAGGGTCTATATTCCAAAGAAATGAAAAGTAGTAGTAAGTAGTGATGTAAAGTTTGAAGATGAATTTACATCTAGAAAGTCCCATAAACCTATCATGATGAAAGAGGATAATTAATGTGAAGCTTTAAAGTTTAATTCAAGGTCATAAGTGATTTCCAAATAAGTAAAACATCATCTAGGAACAAAGGAGGTAGAACCTTTAATTACTTTCAGGAAACATCAATAGTTCATTCAAACATTAAGATATGCTTAGGAGTGTGTTGAGGCTTTGAATATCATATAAATAGAGAGAAAACATATGAATAAGTTTGCATACTACTTGGAATTAGAATGAAACATCATATATTTGGAGCCTTCTATATTTCGAAAGGAGGTATAGCAATATGCATGGTCGAGTAATCTTCCATCAAGAAGAATTATGTTTAGATCATAGTGACATGACTAAAAGGAAGTCAATATTGAGTTTTAGGTCACTCTACAATATCAAGCTTGCAATAGATGAAAGAACATAAAAGTTCATAGTAAGGTTCATGATATGATGGTTCATGTAGAAAAGAGTGGACTACGAGAAGTCGTCTTTCTAGTCACCAATTGCACTTATAATGGAGAATTTATGGCTTTTCATTCATTTATGGGATACATGATGCATCAAATGGATGTGAAGAAAACCTTATTTAATATGATCATTGAGGAAGAAGGTATATATAGGAACCTTAGGGCTTTGAGGTAAATGGTAAGAATCGATATATATGTAAGATTAAGAAATTTGTGTATGGGAAATAGTTGGGATAAAGAGTGTTACACAGTAAAATGTCACTGCCTTCATGCCAGTCTCCCTACTGTGTTGTGAAACCACATTCACCTATACTCATGCTCCTCAAAATGGCTAAAAAAAGCCTCTTTGCCTAAGTCAAATGAATCATCGCGACTGTTAATCAAATAACCGCGCTGACGGGCGGAGGCCAATGTATCTGCTGCGCTGCCAGTGCGGAAGCACGCGTCTTTTCCGCGCTGGTCCCATTTTCCGAACAACGCACCCTCTATTTGTCCTTTTCGCGCTGACCAGACCTCTTCTACATCTGGTTTGCGATGTCAGCGCGGTAGTTCACGGATTTTCCGCGCTGATCCTGTTTGGGCGAATTTGTTCTAACAACCAGCCTTCCAGATCCCTCCAGAACTGGTTGTTAGCATTGTTAAGGTCGCCATCCTTTCTCTGGCATGTCTGTTCGACTGACCGTCCACTTATTGTGGGGGAGAACTCATCCTTTGCCTATTCATGGAGACTCCTTCTCCTTTATAAGCCTCCTCCATTGCCCATGAGCAGCTAGTTTGGAAGGTATAGACTTTGCTGAAGGAATTCTTAGTGCATTGTAGTGGTGCTCTTTGTAGGCATTTAGTGTGTTGTGTGAGGATTGCTTTGAGCTTGAGGAAGGTCATGAGCTTGTTGCCTTGAATGTGAGAGAGAAACCTATTTGACTTGGGAGATTTGCTCCAAAGGTGAATGCTTGGGAGACGTGCTGGCTGGACCCTCTAGGGAAAGACGCAGCATCAGGACCTCGGTTGTATCTTACTCTACTTTTTGTTAATAAAGATAGATGACTACTCTTATGGTTCCATTTACATGTGTTCAATGAATGATTCATGCAAGTTGTATCTTTCCTGACCGATACATAGTTGTTGTTAGTAGATTTTACGCTCTTGTTTGCTCTCTTTTGCTTGTGCAGGTGTTCATCCGCGAGGATAGCGGAGAATTGTGATCGGCCGGAGCGAAGGAGCGAGAGGATTATCTCTTCGACAAACAAGCGTGGAATCCAAGTAGGGTTGTCTCAAACCACTGTTATTACAACTAGGAACCTGCGGTGTAGCATTGTTCGATTGTTGCTAGACCCTGTTGGGCTAGTAGGGATCGCTCTATCCGTAGAGGGGATTACCTATCCAACATTTCCTATTTGACTACTTGCGTAATATCCAATACCTGGAGAATCAAGGTCCGTACTATGATGCCGAGAATCATCTTTTGTACACCTCTCTGCCTCAAACTCCTTTTGATGAAATTTCCGTTCCTTTGAATGTGGATTGGGGCACCACCGGATATGGTGGCGGTATATACCACCCAGGTTATGGACAGCAAGGACCACCTTACCAGGAACAACAACCTTACGTGCAGCCTGATTATGGGCAGCAGTTTACAGGTCAAAATTTTCCTGGTCAGCAAGGAGGCCCACAAGGACAACCTCATCAAGGACAACCTTGGGTCTCTAGTGGTCCGGAATTCTCTTATTTTGGGCAACCTTCAGGAAATCCGGGACAACCCAATGCCCAACAAGGTCAACCAGGTACCCAACAAGGCCACCCTTCAGGGCAGCCCTACGGGAACCAGGCACAACCTCACGGGCAACAAGGTCAACCCGTAAACCAACAAGGAGACCCTTCTGGGCAGCCAGGCCAGCCTTACGTCCAGCAAGGCCAGCCCTCCACCCAGCAACCCTCTGGTCACCAGGGACAAACCTCAGTTGCACAAGGGCCACCTCTTACCCAGCAAGCGCAATCTTCTGGACGAATGAGGCCACCCACAATCCAACCAGGACGACCCTCTGGCCAGACAGCGCAGAATGCAGGTGGGTGCCAATCCCGACCTCCTTTTTCAGGTGGGTTCCAATCCCAGCATCCGTATCAAGGCGGGTATCAATCCCGACCCCCGTATCTAGGTGGGCATCAATCCCAACCTCCTTACTCGGGCGGGTACCAATCCTGACCTCCGTACTCAGGCGGGTATCAATCCCGGCCTCCATACCTTGGCAGGCCTCAGGCCCATCCTCCATATTCAGGCGGGTACTATTCCCAGCCTATGCATTCCTGTGGATATCAAGTGCCGCCTGCCTCGCAGACTTAGTATGGGTACCAGCAGCCCCAGGGACAAAATCCTTATATCCCTTATCAGAATTACCAACAACCGCAGGGTAATCCTCCATGGAATTATCAACAACCTGCTGGTCAATATGGTAACCAATGGGGCGCTGGGGGGCAGAACCAGCAATCCAGTTCCGGGAATAACCCCTACGGACAAAACCCTTATGGACAAGGCCCTTACGGCTCTGGTCCTTCGGGACAAGGACAATGGGGGCAACCTGGAACCGGATGGAATTCTGGTTCCACCTTATATCCGCCACAGATGTCGTTTAACCCTCAATTACCATTTCTAGCCACATTGGAACTGCCTGACGTGTCAAAGCTGACAAATGACCCCATTCTGCATGATCCACAGTGGCCACCAGTTCCAACTAAAATCCCAAGTGATTGTCCCAAATTCGATGGGAAGGCCGGCGAGGACCCTCAAGCCCATGTCATGACGTATCACTTATGGTGTTCATTGAATTCGTGGCTTGATGATTCAATCCGACTTCGCCTGTTTCAAAGGACTCTCACGGGTTCGGCTACGAAATGGTATATCGAGTTGTCTCGTGCGTCGTTCCATGACTTTAATTCGCTGGCTATGGCATTTCTAAATCACTTTCAGTTACCCATTCGGTATGAGACTGGGACTCATCTCCTCACGTCTCTTAAATAGAGTACTGCTACACACATCTCCGATCATATCCATGAATGGAGAAGACGTCGCAGATTAATCAAGTTTTGGATACCTGATTTTCTCTTGACCGACTGGTTCACTACCTCCTTTGTCCCCCAGATTGCAAGGGACATCGCCATGGGGGCATGTGTAACTGAAGAGCAAGCAATCGCACGAGCTCAGTACTTAGACTTAGTCTATTCTC
>APFE031633852.1:0-16793 GCA_000404065.3 Pinus taeda
ATTAATAATAAACTTTTTTATCCTATTCACACTTATTAAAGGACATATCCTTTCACTATATATTCTTGGTCTAGCACTCTTGTCAACATAGCCTTTTGACCCTGAAGATGGGTGAAATGTTAGAGCAAACGAACACATTAACGAATCTATACAATATTCCGAAAGAAGTTCTCAACATAATAAAAACAAAAATAAAATAAAATTACTAATATTATTAATAATTAAACTAGATTAGATCCATCTTAACTCTCAATACCAAGTATTAAGAGGGATCAAATCACTCTGCACTCTAAAAGAGGCTTGCACCTTAAGAGATTTGATTCCTCTTGGCACGTGGTAAATCCATAATTAAGATGAATCTATGTTGATTGATATTACAATTTGATATGAAAGAGATGTGCAAAAAATATTTCACCCTCACTCTCTACCATTATATATATATAGGAAATGGATATTACTTGCATTATAAAATCGTTGTTTGAAGGTCAGGACCTTGTACAACATATTCCATGCAGTTTACTACAACTATCCAAAAAATCCATATCATACTATCATAATTTACCCCTAAGTCACAAATTACAAGTCTAAACTCATTACTTCAATAGATTCTCCAAAACACATGAACAAAGACTGCATATCTACATAACACCAGCATAATCCATCTTAAATATGGATTTAACATGAGCCGAGATGGATCTAATTTCTTCATGTGAAATTTTTTTTATGATCCAACATTATTTAAATGTTTTGTATATTTATTTAATTTTTTTTTATTTTGTTCGACATGAGAAAAATTTCAACTTTGATGACAAACAGACAACGTTACAGATCATATTGGGCTATAAAATGAGCCTCTCAACTCAATAACAAGAAACAAAAAATTTAATGAAACTACATTTCTTCCATGTTAGGAGCAACTTAGACTCCAACTTCTTCTGCTTCGAGTTGATATGGGATGACTTCTTGATCATCTACACCATCGTTGTTGTCCTCCTTCATCTATTCTACAAGCTCGAGCTGTACCAAGTGGTCTTTGTTTGCTTGAATGCATGCCTCAGCGTCATGCCCTTCTTCAACCCCCAACATATTTTCAACTCAAAACTCAAGCATTTCACTCACTAGTTGAATGTTATCCAACTTGAACTCCAATAGGATAGACGCTAGGAGAGTAACATTTTGTGCCTTGGTTTTTTTCATTATCATCTCAATGTGACAGGATATCAAAGTGATTACAAACTCCAGGGCCCCTGCCATCCTAGCAAGCGATAATTCAAGCTCCTCCTTTGCATCCCCTAAATTATGCCCCATGGCTTTGACATTGCACCAGAAATCACTGCAAATTTGACAAATTATATTTCTTATGAAAAATTCACTACCTCCATACTCACCCCCCAGCCCCCAACCGAGAATTCCTTCCTTGAAACATTCATGCACCATTAATGCATGCTCTAGTTACCAATACCGAGTGTGAAAACACCATTATGGAAATATTACATACACAACAAATTTCAATGCAATTCACAAATGCGAATTAAAGTTCAATTACATAAAATGAAACTTCAAACATTCAAACTGCTCTAAGGATCAATTCATTCTTGCTCCAAAGTTTTGGTGCCCATCTCAGCATGACGTTGACGATCCAAGTGTCCATGATGATACGACTCTCCAAAACAACCAAATACCACCTAATCTCACATCTAATAAGATTCCATGGTAATGTGAGGTCAGATTAAATGAAATGACCTGACTCGTTGTCCTATTCTTGATTCTCCCCGATAACAAATTCATATTTAATTGCTCTTTTATCATTAAGGTATTACTTTGGTTATCATATCATCATCATCAATCCTTAGTGCTCCTTTTTCCAAGTGCACAACTTGATTGGCCAAGGAGTCAACCTCCACGTTAAGATTTCTCTTAATATGATAAAATTCTATCAAGTTAAATTTATCCATTATTAACTTGATTTGATGCATAATAGAGGGAAGGGATTTCATATTGTTTCTTTGACATTAAATAATCTGTTGGATCACAATCTTAGATTTTTCAAACATCATCGATTGGTGAAGACTTCTAGAGTGAGCCAATTCCAAACCTTGCCATAACACTAGATACTCAACCTGATTACTTGTTGGAATTCCTAGACCCCAGGAAAATTGGATTTCATCCCAATATGGTAGATGTTGTGATGTCCTGTCTTATTTAACATTTTGACTCGATCAAATTTCATTAAATATATATATATATAATTAAAAATAAACTAATAATTAGAGTAAAATAGTTAATTTAGCATTGGCCATTTTTTGAGTCGAGATTTTGAATATAATATTTTAAATATAATGTGATCTTTTTTATTTTTTTTAATAAAAATACTCATTTTTTATTGGCGTAGTCTAACTTACTAAATTCAACATAGATTTTAACCAAAATTCAACATAAATTTTTAAAAACTTTAAGTTGTTTAATATGTAGAATTCAAGTGGGTTTTTCACGGTACTAAATCCATTTATGCATTCAAAAATGTATTTTAAGCAACAAAAAATCACATTTTTGCTTGAAATTGTATTTTCTGTGAAAAATGTTATTTTATCTATAAGTTAGACTGTTCCTTTTTTATTGTGTCAAGCTCTCCAACTCAATATGCTAGAGATAAGTCCCGGATGCGGCTGAAAGGGACAGTTAATGGGACGATGGTAGTGGGAGGAGCAGGCGTGTGGAGTACGCCCTGCGCCACCTGGCCTCACCTGTTGTATGCCTTCAATACACCTGAATGCTCATTCAAGGCCGAGTTAATGTGGCTCGTCAATCTACACAGGTTCTCCTGCTATTATCCGATGGCGCTCCTCCACCACAGTTCAGTTCTCTTCATACACTTGTTAGGCCTCTTTGCAGGTTCAGTATTCTGTTCAGATGATTTAGGGTTTCATGGTGTGCAGGCTCGCGGAGCCGCTTCTGTGTTGGTTTTCCTGGATTGCCATAACCCCTTCAGTGTTCTCATCAGTTGTATGCCCTCAATCTCACTCAATTCTCCGATTGATTGGTTAATTTGGCCCCTTCCAGTCTTCTCTGTTTAGAAAAAATTTGTTGTGTGCCATACTCTCTCTACTTCAGGCAACATGACCATCCTGCGGCAAAGAATGGGCTGTCGTCGGGGCGGAGTTCGTGGTCGTCCCCTGCGCCATGCTTCTTCCTCTTCCACGGATACATTTCCTGGAACTACTTCTGAAGGTCATCCTGCTCCCAGGCGAGGTCGTGGTCATGGTCTTGGCCGGGGACAGAGGACGGCAAAATCAAGCCCCTAGTACACACACGAGCACTTGGCCTGCTTTCAAATCCTCTGCACTTTAAGCGACCATTCCTTCATTGCCACTATCACGATTCAGCTAAGTGAGGGCGCTGCAGGCATGGCCTCAGCAAATCCAAATCCTTCTTCGCAACCGAGGGTGGAAGACATGCCAAGCACCTCTCAGAATCTTTGCCAGAAGGATGACGCTCCAAAGAATTCTGCTTTACAGGTCAAGTCTGTCATGGCGTGTTCAAATCTTCTGGGTGAGAAGGTTACGCCGAAAGAAGAGGGGCCTCCCTCTGATGACGATGACCTCTCCAGTTTTGGTTGTCCGATTGTGGAAGAATCGCCCTCCACGGCTCAAGTTCGTTGATCAGGTTGTCGTTATCTTTTTGCAGCTTTCATGTCTGTTCATGGGGAAATGCTCAGTTGTTTTCTGTTTATGTTCAGTTGTCTTCTATCCATGTTAATTGTTCAAGTTAATCGTATCACCTCTGTTATGCCGTTTTGGACCACCAGAGAGTCTGCATTTTGTCATGGTTTGTTTTTGTCATGGTGGTTCCGGTTTAAAGGCTCCAGTAATAGTCTTTGCACCAGGCGGTATGCCGCTAGTTCCTGTGGGTTATCTGTCAATTTGTCAGGTGTGTAAGCCATCTTCTAGGCTAGACCTCTTGAGGCTGCCGCCTCGTTGTAAAAAAAAAATTGTATTAATAATAGGAGTAGACTTATTCAGAAAGAAAATATATATATATATATGCTAGAGATGTGTAACATATTATATTGTAATGTAAACATTTTGACTCAAACAAAATAAAATTAGAATTGAAATATGCTAGAGATGTGTAACTTAATGTAATGTAAACATTTTAACTCAATGAAAAAAAATTAAAATTAAAATTAAATAATAATAAAATAAAAATAAAAATGATTCATGGTATTCATGTAGAGTATCATGTTTTTAAGGATAAAAAGGAATTTAAATAATAATAAAATAAAAATAAAAATGATCCATGGTATTCATGTAGAGTATAATGTTTTTAAGGATAAAAAGGAATTTCGAAGCCATAGTTTAATGTGGTAACACCCAGATGTAAGTAAAAATGGTGTGATGTGTAGGAAGTGGCTTTTGCTTTAAAAAAAATGAGTATAAATATTTATGGTGTAAAAAGTTTTACTAGGGAAAATATATCAAATTAAGTTTTGCAAAAGATGACATAAACAAATAGGGATTTAATACACATGCATTTATAAATATAGGATAAAATAATATTATGTATTGATTTTCGTTTTTGTACTGACATATAATAAATAATGTAAGTAATGTAGTTTAAAGAGGAAATTTGGAAATTTCATGTTTATAACTCAATCTAAAAAATGCATAATATAAAAGGATATTTTTCTTTCACAATGGATGATAAGAAGATCTCTCATTTCTATCCATGTAACTAATTGTTTTAATGTTTTTTGAACTTTTTTTAGTAAGTTCAGAAATGAATAGGCTTAACTATGAAATTGAATTGGGAGGGGGGAGGTGGGGGGAATATTATTTCTATCAATATAACTAATTGTTTTAATATTTTTTGAATTTTTTCTAGTAAGTTTAGAAATGAATGAGCTTAACTATGAAAGTGAATTGGGTTGATAGGAGGAGATGGGGGATAATATTAGGTCAAATATGATTATTACATTTTACCTAATATTTCATACCTCCATCCGGCCTTTTACTAGGTTGCGGGAAATATTGGGTAAAATAGAATACTATAATAATACATTTTACCCAATATTTCACCGGTCAACTTTTTATTGTAATATTTTTTTATATTTGAAGTTTAAAAGTAAATAAACTCAACTATAAAACCAACTTAGATCCATGTTAACTCCAGATCTACCAACTTTACAAAGATGTATAATTCATTATCTTCATTCAATTTTTAATATACCAACTTAGATCCATCTTAACTTCAAATGTATCAAATCTCTTTAGATGCAAATATCTTTTAGAGTGAATTGGGACTTGGTAGATTTGGAGTTATATAATATATATGTAGTTGACATTGAAATATTTTATTTACAATTCATGTTCTCCACATTAAAATGTTAAAGCATGCATACATTTAATTACTTGTATTATTAATATTTTCTAAAATATTACATATCAAATCTATATTAAGCATTGAAATAATTACAAATATCCCTCATACATTGAATTAGAAAACAACTATTAATAGAATAAGGATTTTCTCAATCTTTCTCTCTCTATATGTCTCATGTTAAGATATAAATTTTTATATGTAAGTTAAAATATTTTACTTATGGTTGACAGCAAAATATTTTTTTGTTATTATTTTATATATTTTTTAAATATCACGTATGAATTGGACTTAAAATGAATTACACGTCATGTGATATCAATAATAGTATTCTCTGTCATCTCCATATTTTTTTTAAAGCTTGGTGGGAGTACATCTTCATCATGTCGATATATGAATTGAACTAGTGACTTCATATCAAGGAGTGCCTTAACAAAGCACCTAATCTAGGTCTATCCAAGACCCCACGAACCCATGTCATCTCCAAATTAAGTAGTGAAGAAAACATATTTTTCCTCGTAGTAAAAAGTAAATTATTTTTTTTTAACTCATCTCCATATTAATATATGAAGAAATTAGATTTTTTCCTCATACTAAAAGGTAATTTTTTTTTTAAACTTTTGGTTAATTTATATCTCTATATAAATTTATATAAAATTAAGGTGCAAATTGAAGTATTTTAATAAACATTTTGACTTGGTAAAATTACTTACCAATAAAAATAGAATAAAAAATATAAATTTATAAATATAAATATAGCAAATAAAATAAATAAAATTATCAATTACCAAGTATCATTATTAATTTAAACCAGCCTAGATCCATCTTAACTCCAGATCTACCATTGACTCCAAGAGGGATCAAATCTCTTGAGGTGCAACCCTCTTTAGAGTGAATAAAGATGATTTGATTCCCTCTTCGGCCCTTTGTAGATCCCGATGTAAGATGGATCTAGGCTAATTACTATTTTTTAATTTTCATTTAAATTATATTTTACTAATTTTTAAATTTAATATTACAGACAAATCTCTCCCATACTAGGTTGTAGAGCAAAAATTTATATGTCACATTGAAAAATATTAATAAAAATTATTCAATATGGGTTATAAAAAAAATATTTCTATACATGATTTAAAGAATATTGAGGACTACTTAGAAATATATTAATAACAAAATAATAATTTATGTGGACAAAGTCCATAAATTAAATGTTTCAATGAAATGTTCCAATCTCAACTAAGTGTATATTATATATGGTTAAAAAAATGGAAAAAACACACACACACACACACACACACACACACACACACACACACACACACATATATATAATGGTTAAAACATTTCAAGTTGTCTTGATATTCTAAATTTTAACCCCTTTTTAGGTAATGTTTTGGTCAATTTTGTGTAAAATCTTGTAAGGATTTGTTTGAGTTGTAAATATATTCCAATTTCAATTCATCAATATTACAATTCGATATTGGTTGGGGTTGCAGGAGGGGGAGGCATTCTCTTAAATCCATATGGAATACAAGAAATAAAGTATTCATGTGGGCTTGACAAGAAAACGAAAAAATTCTCGTAAAAATTTATGGGCTTCTTCTTGGTCTGCAATTGGCCAAAGATTGGGATGTGGTTATTGGTCATGAGAGATTCTCTTATCGTTATTCAACAACTTCTAATGGGTTCTCTCTGAAGCATAAAACTTCCGGATAAACAGAGATATATATATAAATACTTTTATTAATAAATGAATTATAGATGATGATCATTTACAATGGGTTCCCTGGCTTATATACCGCCATGGGCACCCTTTAAGGGCATGATCTTATGATCGTGCCCTTTCGTCTAACTAAACCTAAAATTAAACAATAAACCTAGAATTAACTAATTTTTTACATAACATTGCCTTCCTCTCGAAAGAATGCTTTGTCCTCAAAGCATACGCAACGACAGATGTTGTTGACAAAATGCTTCATTCTCCTAAGAAGCGTATTCTTCGGTAAGTCTCTCCACTTGATTATATATTCCAAAATGATCAAAGTCACACACTGTAAAAGATCTTGAATTAATCTCTCAATTTTCGATTTTTGGTGATGTGGATATCGGTATGGCTTTTTCATAGGTCGGTCTTGAAATACCTTTTCATGCTTCTGAAATAGATCTTGCATCTCTGGTGACTCTTCTTTGGTCATATTTGCAGATAACATTTCTAATTGATGACATTGTACTACATAAGTAGGTGCTCTTCTTTGACTCAGCTTCATCATCTGAGATGATGACACAACATGATTTTCTGGTGCTTGGAATCCATGTAGTTTGTACTTCTGACCTCCCCATTTGAATTTTATAAATTGTACGTGATGGTTGGCGGCATAAGTACCTAAAGTTCGTAGCCATTGGATGCCTAAGACTACATCTACTCCTCCTAATGGTACCGTGAAGAATGGAGACTCTAATTTAAAGTCTTGAATCTGCAAATTGACCTTATGGCATTTCCCCAGCTTTACAATCTTCTTACCATTAGCTATCATCACTTTCATGTTGGGTAAGGGAAATGAAAAGATATTGAGTTTCTTGGCCACAGTCGCATCTAGAAAAGTGTGTGTGCTTCCAGAGTCGACGAGAACCACTACGTTGTTCTTCTTTATGTGTCCTTTTAACTTTAAAGTTTGAGGTTGTGATATACCTGTCATAGTTGATAATGACACTTGTGGAATACTTCCATCATCTAGTTCTGGTGAGAATTCTGGGGTGTCTTCTATGTCTTCTATGTCATAATCTTCACTGTTTGAATCATTGGTTGCTTCACAATTATATAGGTTCTTTGGTTCTTTTCCTTTAGCACATCTATGTTTGGGGTCCCACTTCTCACCATAGTGTTTACATTTACCCTCTTTTATTCTTTGCATTTCCACATTCGATTTTTCATCTTCACGACGATGCGGTGGAACATATCTTGTATTATTTGAGTCCACATACTGGGGTATCCTTCGTCTTGCATAAGCTTTTTCTGCTGTTGACCAAAATATTGGTTCAGATTTCTTTTCGGCTGTTTTTGCTTTTCGTCTTGCTACTTCTATAGATGTAATGTCATGCATCTCAAGTTCTGCTTGTAAATGGGTTTTGAGTCCCGAGATGTATGACTGAATTAGACGAGATTCTGATAACCCAGGTACTTGTGTTACTAAGGTCTCCCATTCTTGAGTGTATTCATCGACACTTCCTTTTTGTCGTAATTTGATGAGTTTTGAAAAGAATTCTTCTTCCTTTACACCTTGGAATCTTTTGAAGAATGCATCTTTAAATTTTCTCCAGCTAATGACGTGTGCTGTCTTTTTCCACCACATATACTAGTTCTATGCTTCTCCTTCCATTTTCATGGATGCATGCCTGAGCTTTTCGTCATTGTCATTGATGTCATATATCTCAAAGTATTCTTCTGCTTTATTTATCCATGCAACATTGTTTTTTTCGTTTCCATCGAATTTAGGCATCTCAACTTTTGCTCGTCGTAGGTATGTTGCTACTGGTTGAGCGAAAAAAGGGTGTTGATTTTTTAAAGTTATCCCAGAGTTGCTTGTTTGTAAAGACTGTGTTACTCGCTTCTTGGTGGGGTGTCGCTGATTTTTTTGGGGATTCAATTTTGTCATGAGAGTCTGTGGACTTAGTTGAATCTGACGAGATGTGTTCTTGATTCTCTTCACCTTCTTTTAGTAGTTGTTCGGGTGTACAATTCGACCTTTTACACAGACTTTTCAGCATTGTTAAGACCTCTCTGATCCCTACTTCTGTCTGGACATGGTAATTTTCCATCTTTATTTCTATTCGATTCATTGTATCTTGAAGATTTTTGATTTTGTTTGCTTGCTCCCCAAGCTTGCTCTCGACTTCATTTAATCTTTTACTGACCTCGTCGTGGTTGTTATTTATCTTATGCTCTGCGTCAACCAATTTTTTCTGGAAATCCGCCATTGTCATTGTCGACATTGAGCGGGTTTGCGGGGGCGTGTATTTATCTGCCAGTTTAAGGGTTTTCCCTCTCTTTTTTTTTTTATTATCTAAAATAAATTTTATACATATAAACTTTAAAAAATTAAATTAACTTATATATATATATATATATATATATATAATAATATATATATCTATATATATATATATATATATAATATATATATATATATAATTTTAAATTAATTAAATAATTTAATTAATTAAATAAACTTATATATATAAATTATAACTAATTAAAATTAAAGTTATATGTTATAAAATTTATAAATACATTATAAACTTATATATATTATATTATATAATATAAATTAATTGGATAAAGTTATGTAATATATTATATTATATATATATATATATATATATATATGATTGATGATATAACTATATAATATACGTATATATGAATAAATTATATATAATATATAAATATTTAATATAATTTAGTTATATATATGTTATAAATATATATGTTGAAATGAAACGGCACAACCGAGTTTAATTGAAACGGCACGTCGAGAGTCAATGGCCACGACGATTGGCTGTAGATGTGGCCAGAATCGAGGGTTAAGGACTTGTTGCAGACGACGTGCAGGGAATGGCGTATAGCGGACGACCGACAGGTAAAACGATGCGCAGAGGGGCGGAAAACCGGTGCAGCTGTGGACAGAAGCGGAATTGATGGTGCGTCTTTGATACGGTGCGTGGGTTGTCTGAAGATAATAGTGGAAGGGACTCCGGATTGCACTGAGTCGGTAGGCAGTGAGGCAATGGGCTTCCAGCGGAATGAAAACAGGTCGATGGTGGTCGTGGTCGAGAGGGAATAGAGAAAGGGTTCGACGGTGGAGAAGAGGGCAGCTGCTCACAAACGTTAGAGCAACTACGGAATTACGTAGAACAGCGGGGTTGAACAACAACCCAGTCCGAGGAGCGAACAAGCTCTGATACCAGATGAAGTGTAAAACTTCCAGATAAACAGAAATATATATAAAAATACTTTTATTAATAAATGAATTACATATGATGATCGTTTACAATGGGTTGCCTGGCTTATATACCGCCATGGGCACCCTTTGGGAAAGGGCATGATCTTATGATCGTGCCCTTTCGTCTAACTAAACCTAAAATTAAACAATAAACCTAGAATTAACTAATTTTTTACATAACATAATCTTTTTTAAATGGGACCTAAGTCCAAACTTAGGAAAACTGATTAATTAAAAGGTATTAATTAAGTCATGGTGAGAATTTTCTAGAAGAAGACATGGATCGAGTTCTAGTTAATATTAGCCATCGATTATGTATTTAATTTTGGTCATTGATGTCTCAGAGAGAGATTATAAGAAGAAATTCGATGGGGGTTGGAGAACACTCTTGTTAGACAAGGAATTCGATTTTGCTGGGAAATCGAACTCTAGAGTAGCAATAGTCAGTTGTTGGAGGCGATTCAGTGAAGTGGAAGTAGTGAGAGAGGGGCAAGGATAGTAAGACCGGAAGGAAGTTTCTTCAGTCTAGTGAGTGCGTAGCAGGTAGGCAATGAGTGCCACATAGAGGCAACACAGAGCTTCAGAGGGAGATCCATATTTTGCTGAGGAGAAGTCGAAATTCAGTGCCAGAAGCCAGAGTCGGAGCGTGGAGACTAGAAAGGTCGATTTTCCAGATATCAGCGAATCGGTTAGTGAGAGAGACGTTGGTTCGGGTTGTGGGACGCAGATCTGCATAGGCTGATGCAAAGGCACAAAAGGGCAACTCATCTTGAGCCAAGGTCAGTGTCGGATCACCGGTGGGAGTGAGATTTTTCTCACTAGATCTCCTGTCAGCTATTTCTCTATATGGAAAGCTACATTTGAGCTTCCATAATAAATAAAACCCTTAGCTGCTGCGCCGGTTTTCCCAAGTTGGGTTTTTCCTGGGACATTGGTCCAAAAATAACAGTGTTATTTGTGTGTGTGTGCATCTATTCTTCCAACGTTATTTTACTTGCGCAATACTGTATTTGTGAAGGCTGCAGGGTATTAGTTTTGATGTTTACCGTAGGATGCAGTAAATAATTTGTTCAAGTTAGTTAACAAATAGAAGAAACTTAATCAGTTGCTGCAGGAGGATTCGGGGTTTCTGAATTTTCACAAGCATCAGCTTCTCTAGATGTCATTTTAACCCCACTGTCTACACCAAGAAACTAGAAAGCCATCTCATAATGCTTGTTCTTTACGTTGATGACCTTATCCTCAATGGTAGTGATCCTGAACTTTTAACTCTTGTGAAGTCAAGCCTTAAGAAGTTTGAAATGACAGAGTTACAATATTTGCATTATTTCCTCGACCTCCAAGGAAGGGATTTCCCTTTCCCAATCTAAATATGCATGTGATCTTCTTCACCATTTTCACATGGAAAATTGTAACCAGGCCCATCTCCCTTTCAATCTACAGTCAAACTTACTGCCAGCTGCACTACGCCCGAAGTTGATACCACTTTGTACCATCAGTTAGTTGGTAGGCTCTTCTATTTGACTCATACCCATCCTATCATTTCATGATTTGTATTTAAGAAAAAACTTGTTTTATTTTACACCTGATTTATTTTGTGTTTAGTTTGGAGATGAAACAATTTTCCCACTAACTGCTAGCAGAAAATGCTTTAAAAATTGAATTTAGCATGCATTATTAATAGTTGGGATCCAATTCATAAACTTGTGGTTAGTTCCTTGTCAGTTGAGCATTACTTTTCTCATATTTCCCAAATTCATTTCTCCTGATTAATTTTTTCAGGTCTTTCTTTACCAACTCTCACAATTGATCTACCCAGCATTTAGTTGTGAATGTTTGAATGATAGAAAGCTCATACAATTATTGATATATATATTGTTGTTGCTGTTGAGATTACTAAACGCATTTGACATAGAAGGTGCAAAATTAGCTTGCTTCAGACTTCTGTTCAATTCCTTGTATTAGAACATTTTCAAGACTATTGTGATCATTAATTACTGAAGGTAAATAAGCATGTTCAATCATTGAAATTATATTTTGCAAACTGATACATACAAAGATTTTTTATTAAGCAAACATGTTTCATTGTAATTGAGGTGCTTTTTCCCCCAAGATTCGCCTTTAAGTAAAAGCTTGTTAAACCCAAAGAATTTTTTTTTGTGTTTGGATTGGAGATGAAACAATTTTCTCGTTAAGCACTAGCAGAAAATACTAGGATGAATTATTACTAGCTGGGATCCAATTTGTATAACTTATGTTTAGTTGTCAGATGAGCTTTACTTTGCTCATATTTTGTGAATTCATTTCTTCTGTTTTATTTTTCAAGAGGTATTTCTTTAGTAATTCTTACAATTGGTCTACCCAACATTTAGTTTTCAAAATGTTTGAAATATAGAAACCTTATCGAACTATTGATATATATTGCTGGTGGTGTTGGGATTAATAAGCAAACTTGGCATAGAAGGTGCAAATGTAGCTTGTTTCAGTTCAATTTCTTGCATTAGGACATCATCAAGACTACAGCCCAATTACTGTTATCTTTGCTGAGTACATAATCCACTTTATGGTTATATTACATCCATGTCAGAAAATTTCTTGCTCACTGATAATGGTGGATAGTCTTAATAATTGCAACATTCTGGTTAGTGTACTGATAATTGATATAACATTGCCTGTTCTGCAATTTTGTTTCTTTGCTGCAGACACTAAAGGATGGTGACATGGCATTATTGGATATGGGTGCGGAGTACTATTTTTTTTGTTCTGATATAACATGCTCATTCCCTGTGAGTAAATATTTCATTTAACATTCCTTTATTTATAAATTGCATGGTAAAGGCTTTTAAATTTCTCAACCAGATATTTGTGTATTCTTCCAAAAGTGGTATTCATGAACCAATTTGATGGAGAACAATAAGAATATGCCAATTCTCACATTTGGTCCCAAAGTGGTGCTCCTTGCAAGAGGCTGTGTTACCCACCAAAATGGGTAACCCCACAGAAGAAACAATTTCTTCTACATTTGACAGCCAGTAGCCCCTGCCAGCCATCATTTGCTGATGATATGCCCTATATCTCTGCCACATGCATCAGCCATTTGCTTCTCACCCATCTGACATGAACACATGGATGACGGTGGACTGCCATTCAAAAGGCACTTTGGTCATTTTGCAATCAGGTGCTTATACTTGTTTGTTTTTGGACATTTAGTATGGATTATGGGGTGTGTTACCTACTCAGTTGTACCTAGCAAATAAAGGAAGAAGAACCATCAAGTAGGACACGACACTTATCAAATTTTCAAATCCAGAAATCCTGCAGTGCAATCTTAACCCTTCGTCTTCTCTCTTCTTTCTCTATGCAATTTCTGTACCCCAATGGGAGAATTGTAAAAAATGGTACAAGTATGATGAAGTTATGTAAAAAGTTTAGCCCATTGGGACTTAGTTACTAAGGAAGTCACTCTAGATAAGATAAGATAATTATATTTATGTCCAAGTAATGACCACAAAGTAGGTCAAAGGGATTCTTGAGTACAATGATGTCCATAAAATGTGGGAGAACCAAACGGTCTAATATAAAAGGTACAATGCATGAATATAAAAGGCACAATGCAGGAACATAAAAGATACAATGTATGGAATGCCCTGACGAAGAAGATCCAAGGTCTAATGGGTTTGAGGATCAAACCCATCTCTCCTAACATCCGAGGCTGATTGAAGAGCACTGAAAAAAATTCCACAAAGTTTGCTGGCCTGATGAATGGTTAGTGGGAGGTGCGGACTGTCCACTAACTCGTTGTCTGGGGGAGTTTGTGCACTATTGAGGTTTGAAGGACCTAGTCCATCTCCTAGGGACGGATCTGAGACAGTTTAGCTGCTGAGGTCTCGTGTGGTGGGTGAGGTCCCACAGATCCTCACTGGTATAGAGTCTGGATATGAAACTGTATCAATCGTTCTCTTTGTGCCCCTGTTTGAAGGTAGTACACTGAAAAATGTCGTGATCCTCTGTTTCTTTACTCACATCGTCCAAAGCTTGAGTACGTCTTAATACTTAGGCCCCAAAGGTGTTTTCTAAATCTAGGGTCTTAGGTTTTTGTAGGATTTTTTAATAATTAAAAATGTCCTGCAAAACATGAATTTGTAATTAATTTTTATGACAAATAAAAAAGTGGCACTAGGAAGTTTTATGTGGTATGTAGGTACTCATTTTTCATCCTTAAGAGTACCAACATTACCTTAGTACCCATTTTTGGGTGTAAAATGTTGATTTTTTCTCATGAAAATCATTTTTACTCAAAAAAGTGAGGAAAAAGACATAAAAATCAGGATATTAAATAACCAGGAACATGCTAGGAGTCAAACTGAGGCTCTCAATCACTTGAGAGGAGTGAGTAAGTAGTCAAGAAGGAGTTAAGCTACAAGTCAAGTCATGAGTTAAGAGGCCGAGTTAGTATGGTCGAGTTGGCTCCTAGTTGGCCGACAAGTTGAGGACGAGTTGGGTCTCATTAAAAGTTCACAAATTGGGAGACTCAAGTGGGCACAAGTTTGAAGGCCAAGTGAGGTCAAATTACACTCAAGTTGGGCAGAGGTAGTGCGAGTCCACTTCCCTTCATGCCCACTTGGAAAATCGTTCCTCCACATGGATACGAATGCCCTCCTTGAGCCTACACTTGCCCACATGAAGTACGCACTGCCTCTTGGGATTGTCAATCTTCCTTGGGATTCTCCCCTCTTGCTTTGGGATCTCCTCCCTCTTTTTCTAAAATTGAAGCTCTTGCCTATTGTGCAGGCTAGTATTAGTGTGGAAGAGTTGGAACTCTTGGGGAAGCTCTTTTGCTATTGTAATGTTCTATCATTTGTAAATAATAAATGGCTTTGGCGGCTACATGGTGTGTTGATCTTTTTGTGGTTGCTTGGATCCAAATTGAGGTATAATTGTTTATGTTGCATTGCTTTGAAAGTCTTTGGTATAATAGGCCTTTGAAGGGGTGTTGTCACCTAGTAGGAATAGACTCTCAAAGTTGGTTTTTTTATTAGTCTATTTGCTTTCTTGCGTTTTGAAATTCTGGATTATGTGTGCTTCTAAGTTGACTGACATATTTTCTAGAGTTGATGTGAAGGGAACACCTATCTATTAACAAGTTTTCTTGGCAAGGATTTGTGAAGTTTTACAGGCACCTCAAGTTGGAGAGGTGGATCACTTTGATTAGATGCTCCACTTGCTTCAACACATAAGAGGCAAATTCCCACCAAGCACCAAGTGTCTCCAATTTATTTGAAGACTCCATTACCTCCTTCTCTTCTTCCACAAAAAGCTTAAAAAAATTCTCTCAAGTTTCCTGGTTCTCTTTCATGAAATTTTATTGTTGAATCTAGCATTTTGAACGCTGATCTTATTGCTCTCCTAACAGCAGTTAAAAATCAGCCAAGAAAAGTTGATTAAGTTTGGCTTTTCTTGGTTGTTTTAGAGTAGGAATTTCCTTAGAATTTTTATTTGGATTTTTTTGGGCTTTTCTACTGACATTTGCGGATGTTCCCAAAGCATTTTTGGGCATCTTTCACTACTTTTGCTTGCTGTTGTTTTGCAGGTCTGTGAAAATACAATGGGAGATGCTGCCCAATTTTCACTAAATTGTATCATCCTGTTATGAAACCAGCTCAAGAAAAGATGGAAAAGATAGATCAACGCCTTAAAATTCAGCCTCTTCGAGGGGGCAACCTCCTTTACATTACATAAATGAACAATTCTTTGACGATTCAAATGACAAAACACCTTTCCTATAATAGGAGGCGAAGGAGGCACAAGAAAGACCCAGCCGACCTAACAAATAATAATATAAACCCACAAAAATAACAATAGAGGGATTCTATGGGCACAGTGATAAAAATATGGGGCAACAGGGGCACAACGATATTAATAACGGGGTAAAAACTACAATAGTAATGGGGTAATCACTAGTATTATAGGGACCCAACATGCCCCTCTCCTTCAAAAAAGTATTGTTCTCAACGCTTGAGTAGTTCTGTATACTTCTGTATAAAATTCTCATCCTCCCATGTGGAATCTTCAGCAGATAAGTTCTTCCACTTGATAAGATACTCCGAAATTGATCGATTTTGTAGTTGTCGAGTTCTTGTTTCTGTGACTGCTTCCAGTTCCAATATAATTTTTCCTTCCTCGTCCAGTTCTGGCAATATTGTTTGAACTGGGAGCTTGTCGCCTATAACCTTCTTTAAACATGAAACATGGAAAACTGGGTGCAATCGAGAAGCTGCAGGAAGCTCCAATTTGTATGCCATAGTACCAATCTTTTGCAACACCTTGTACAGACCATAATACTTTGGTGATAATTTATTATCCTTCTTAGTTTGTTGGAGAGACATTTGCTTATTTGGTTGTAGCCGTAGGAATACC
>APFE031633856.1:0-45470 GCA_000404065.3 Pinus taeda
ATCTCCCCAGGAGGCAGTGAAGAACACGTGTACCTTGTGCTTGATCCATTGGGATGCTCCCAAGCTTTACCCCACAACCTGACTTGCAATTGAAACCAAATTGAAATCCACACTGTACATTACTGCAAACTAGAAAAGAAGAAAGATGAAATAAATGCTGAAACTCATGCTTGCCCTGACAAGATTATTACACATGTATTTACACTATCCTGCTGAAAGTCTACCCATTTAGGTGATATGAAATTTCCAGTGCAGCCAGGCAAGGAGATAGCCACTCACTGAATTTCTGCTCACACCTTCCGTAAGTAGACATATAAATGTAAAGGATGGAAACTCAAAACAATCCAAAACATGAGCTTATGAACAAAATTAACTCCACCTTCATTGATGACTGCAATAAACTAGCCAAGTGATCATGGAAAACATTCAAATTCACCTCTTTTTGATGAACACACACAGAAGAACAAACTTCATTTACAACTGCTCTTTTTTCTTGCTTTATACCTTGATTCTCAACATCATTCTAAAAAAATGACAGCAGATTGTTCATAATTCTCATTAAAAAAAGACTCTATACCATATAGAAAAGATTCAAATATGACAACCACATCATATGCATTAAAAACACTCTCTTGCACATTAAACAATTATGATCTTGCCTCATTAACCTTCAATAACATTGTTTAAAATCTGCCAATTTGACTTTAAGATGAAATATTTCTTGTACATGATCCTCTTGTGAATGTGAGAAAACACCAAGACTAGCACTTTCACAATTCTGATTTTTAGTAATTTCATCATGGGACAAAAATTCAAAAAATGATTGATTTGAAGAGGCAACTGTTTGACTATCCTCATACTCATGGTCACATAAAAGTTGACAAACCTGTTTCATATCTTCATCAATTTCAGGGTATGAAACATGACTGTCTACACCAAGAAGTTGATCTATTTCATTTTTAGTTAAGGGAGAAGCTCTAATCTATTGAAAATTGTCCTGATTATCATAGTAGCTAGTTTCTACTATTTCTTGTTGAGAAGAATATTCATAAAATGGTTTCTATAATTTCATCATCCACAAGCTCCTCATCATCATAAATATCTTGCAAGTACTGAATAAAATCCTCACAATACTCACAACAATTTTGGAATAGTGACAAAGAAGCATGACATGCTAAAAAATACTCCAAGAATACTGTGTGGAAATATTTAAAAGAGTATAAGCTACCTGGTTTTAATCTCTCATACCATGATCTAGCTTTGTCTACCAGGGTATCCATAAACATCTTAATTAAATAATCCTCATGAAACTTAATCCCAAGCTTATATATATGTCTATGAAACTTAATCAGATGCAAAGCAACATCATCTCCTTCCTGATCATTGAATTTTGGGCGATATGTTTTCCAATCTATGCGGGGCAAACAGTTTGGAAAACCGGGAACATATGAGCAGTTCATAGGACCATACCTTATAGATCTATAAGCCTCCATTGAATCCATTTTCGTATTATGGATATGCCAGCGACGCTTTAAATTATGGATCTTGCTGACTGTTGAAAAATGTGCAACAAGAAATGTTAAATTTAGAATATGCTAAAAATAACATGTCTAAAAATAGCAGTAAAAACGAATTTGGTCTTACCAGCAGTTTAAAATATTAATTAATTAATCTCCATGAGTTAATTAGTTACGGAAAATTAAACTGAAGTCTTCGTGAGAACATGCAATTAATTCTCTCCATTGATTAAAGAATTAAGTATGAGTTCTATAATGAGAGAATCAATTGACTTAGTTCTTACTATTCAAGTCCAGTTAGATTATTTTAACAAGTTGTTAAAATAATGAGATATAATATGTTAATTCTTGCATGCATGTGACAAATATTATTTTCAGATAATTATGTATTCACTCATGGATAATTGATGCATGTCAGTTCTGTCAGAGACCCAATTGAGATCATATGTGGGACAGTGTACTATCAGATGCTTGTATATTTCTAGTAAGTATTCCTTGCATGGAGAAGGATCTATTATAGGAGATTGGAGGACTTGTGGCCTATATATTGAGGCCTAGGTAGTCCATGATTTTCATCTTCTGGTTGAAGATCATCAGAGTATATAACGAGAGTAGGATACTTGAGAGCTGATTCTTTTTGTATTGTGAAGAGGATTTCCACTTGATTGATAAGATATGATTGGGGTTTTATGCTGGTGCTTTCCCCTGGATTTATCTTGTGTTATGTGTGATTATTTCTCTTGATTAGTTATGCATGTTTCTACTTGATGTTGCTCATGAATTCAATTATGCTTCCGCTTAATGTTTTATAGAAGTAGAACAAGTATTATGCTTTAGGACATTGCATATATTGGTTTGTTCTACAGGTGAAATTTCGACATTGATAATCGAGTCACTAGGACAAATTGAACAACCAATCTGTTATATAACCTTCTGTTTGCCCTTAGAAAGTAGATTTGATCTTCAAAGTAGTTATGGGGAAGATAAACCTTTCATATCCCCAGTATGGTCGCTAAGATGTTATCACTTAGAAAGTTTCTCTTGGTTGTAGGAGAGAAATTCCCAACGCAACCTTTTCACTAGAAAGTTTCTCTTGTTTGTAGGAGAGAAATTCCCAATGCAACCTTTTCACTTCAACTTGTAGATTGAAGGCTAGACCCTTCAATCTAGAGAGGGCTCTCTATGACCTTTACAATGTGGCTAAATCTTTAGATGGGTTGTGTTGATATAGGGTTTGGTTGGGCCTAAAATTAATAGCTCATTGTGTGAAGGAGTCAAATAGCTAGGGTTTAGATAGGTTTAACAATATAACTGGCTATCTGATCAGGATTGATAAAGGCAAGGTGGATAGCAAATCCCAAACCTTTGCCATTTGTTGTAGATGTATGAAGAAAAAGAAGAAAAATCCACTACAATAGGGCATACATAGTGAATCCTATGGTACCGTTCGATGATAAATATGGGAACAGTTGAAAAACTTAACTCAAAGCATCAAAACAAAGATCAATTTTGAATCAATTAATATTTTCCAAACATTTAGAAGGCATACATTCATGAGATTATAAAGGAGAAACTGAAAAAACATAGATAGAATACACACTAAAACCTACTATCGCATGGATATTTATATCACTGGTCAAAATCTACTAATGTTGGCAAATTAAATGAATAAATCATTCAAAACACATAGACAATTAATATATCTTTTTAGAAAACCAACCCTTTCTCCATATTTTTCATGTAATATATAGGAAAATACAATAGAGATTTAGATCTAGAATTTGTGGAATGTACTAAGTACAATAACCATCAAGATTCAAAATACATGGATCTGAAAACCCATCTTTAGTCTGCTCTTTAAGTTGAATTTAGTGAGGTGACCTTCAACTGTTGATTTGGCATTTATATAGGAAACAAAATTTCAAAAAATTTGGAAAATTCCTAAAAATAGGGTCCAAAGGTGCATTCAGATCTTCCAAACCATGCCCCCTGTTTGAAAACAAAGGGAGGTTTTTGTTAATTGATCAATTATCTCCAAAATTTTCTTGTGGTTTTCCCAAATTCATGTCCATATGTTCAGAAAATGCTTTTGAAAACAATGGTTAAAACATGAAAATACATAATTACAAAATCTGTAAACTAGGCCTCAAACATTGTTCTGTGGTTTCTAAACCATGAAGTATGGGTAAAATATGAAAGAGACTTTTTGAAATCATCACGTTTGAAACAAAAACCTTTGGTTTTTTAAATTTCATTATCACCTGCTTGGAATATCTGTTTGAACACAATGACTGAAACATGAAAAACAGAGTGTTGGTAAACTTATTACTTCAAGGTTGTTTTTCCTTATGTTGACTTGTATTCCCTGCAGTTCCTTAGACACAAAAACCTCTAATATATGACCACAATATATCAAAAAATAATTTACTTCTTAAAGATTAAACTGAGTAGGCCAAAATGTTGAGGGACCATTAGTGTTTGATGCAACATAATTAGGGTTTATGTAATCCTCTGCCTCTGAAGTCAACTGATCATTTTTCTATGTATTCCGCAACCTTAACAAGGATATCTAGCTTGTTTTGACTCCTTGTTACCCTTCTAGCAAGATTTTATGTACTTTTGTTAGCGTCTAGGGTATTTTCCTCCTTCTTTTAAACATTCTCTATTTTCCTCTGTCTCTTTCTTCTCTTTGAACTTTGCGCTGCTTTTTCTTCTGCATCAATGATGATAATTGCTTCTTTAATCTCAGGGTTCATCCTAGCTTTGAAATTTAACCTCAGTTCATTAGTAGGGCGAATGTGAGGTCTTTTTCCCTAAACCCTAATTTCTGTTTCGGTTTCCTAATCCTTTATTTCAACTTTCTGTTGGCTTCTAGTCTTCCCTTCATAAAATTTAATCTCTGGTACCTTTAGAGGGGCTTCGTCATGTTTTTCAACATGAAGGTGACTAGATTCTTCCTTAGTTTCCCATATTGCAAAGATTCTGGTGCTATAAATACTTCTACCAACTTTGAAACACTCTAACCGAAGGTTGTAAGACACTCAACAAGTTTCATGTACAATAATACTACAAATCTGGGTTTGCTAGAAAACATTGTTTTAGGGAAAACAAGGCACATTAGGGTTTGATTTAAAATGACTCAAATGGGCGAAAAAATGATGGAAAATGTCACATAATGCAGGACTAGGACCACTATTTTACAAAACGCCATTTGAGCGCTAAAAAAATATGACTTAATGGGTTGGAAACAACGTTAGTTTTTTTCCCCGAAAAACACTACGAAAACATTTCATAGCGTCACCCGATTTTTTGCTATAGGTCAAATCACTAAGAGAAATTTTTCATAGACTTAGGGTTAGGTAAAATAGTTTTAACGACACATTTCCCTAGGCTTAGAAAACCTTATAATGAATAAAACACCCCCCTTTGATTGATTTATGACTTGCAAAAAGATAGACTGACATCATTGAATTGAAATGAAGGTGTAAATGTGATGCTAGTAGGGTATGTGCCTAGAGAGGCGATGGTTTCCAAATTTATGCTTCCCAACATTATGCTTTGATCTAGTGGAGAGATAGAGCTTGTTAGTCAAGGCCTTTTTATTTTTGACAATGCTGGTTATGATGATGCTTATCAATTTGAATCCCTTCTTATGAGAATATTTATATTTGAGAGTATCTTGTTGTGTCATTATGAAGACCTCCGTAGTTAAGAGGGAGTATTGGAAATGTAACTAGTGTCAGTCTTCATAATGTAACTCAAATATACTATTGATGTATTTATAATATTAATTTATTATACTCATTATTATTAATTTATTTATAGTTAAAGCATCTTCTTTATGATTATAGGGTCAATTGAATCAAAATAAATTTTATTGAGCCAAAGAAATGTAATTGAGTCAAAGTCCCATTTGGACTTCTTGTAAGAAAAGGAAAATTATTTTTATTTTGAGTCAAAAAGGTCACCATGAGACCAAGTCGACCCTCCTTGAACAAGTCGGCCCTAGGGGTAGCTATTCAACCCTCTTGGACTTGTATATATAGAGGTAAAATCGACCACTTTGGAGACTAATCACTCACTCATTCACATTGATTTCTGTGCAAGAAGAAGAATAAAATCAACGAAAGTGAAAAGAGAGAGAAAATTCAATTTTCTAGCTTGTTTCTGTTCACATGTGGTGAATGTACTCGAGCAACTTTATGAAATTATAGGTTTGAAACGTTTGGTTCAAACTATAGGTCCGAAATTTTGTGATTTGACTAGATTTGGGAATGTTTGACCAATGTTGACCTTTTTGACTTTGAATTTGTTGGAGGAGACTTGGGGGAGGGCTGATTTGGGATCTTTGTGGTAGTCTTGGTCTTGGTCTTGGGCCTTGGATATCTCACTTTGATCTCACTCTATAAGAAGAATATTTTTGGGTTTTCCCCCTTGTTGGGTTTTTCCCTAGCTCGGAGCCTAATTTATGGTGTTCTTTTCCTCTTTGTGATCTTTATGTTTTTGGTAATTGCTTGATAAAGAGAACATAATATTAATAAGAATAGAACAAACATTCACAAGTAATTATCAAGTTAATAAAAATCATCATTAACTATAAGCATCTTGGTTTCTCAACAGTTACCTTGGTCTATCAACCATATCAAGGCTTTTAGGAAAACCTCATATGAAGGCAACTCAACATTCAAGAAGTCATGAGAACTGGATGGGGCAATGACCCAAAACTAATCATATTCCATATCATGATGGAGACTTTGATCATGGCTGGAAAATTCTACCAAGAAAGACTCACAAATGTTGGGACTTGAGGAACTATGATATTGATATAAAACTCAAGAAGAAAATCATATCCCCTTAGGAAAATTGGGGTAAGCAACGTCTCCCATGGCCCCACTGGAGAAATCATTTGTTCAACTGTTGGGACCATTCACCAAGAATGAAAACATGAGCATAAAGGTCCCTTGTCATAAGTAATTTAAGTTTGAGGATATGATGCTACATAATTCAATTATGGCGGGGTAGAGTCTACTTGAATACTAGGAACATATGAAAAGGTAGTTTGAGCTAAATCCAAATTAGGATGATGATTTTCAGATGCAAGCTAATCAATAGTGACACTGCTTCCATTGTGAGGAAAACACATCACTCAAAAGAGTGTAGACACCATAACATTCATATTAAATACATAATCATTCCCAAGGATCATATTGAAGTCTAGTGGGCCATCCACCACCGCCATATCGACAAAGACACTATTCCCATCTAACATGATAAGAAACTAAGTTAGAAACCCCAGATATTTAATAAGTATTCTATAGAAATCTAACAAACAGCTAATAATTATCTCAATCTTTTGAGAACCAATACTTTTCAAAGTTGAGGAGGGTAAAATACTTGTACAGGCTCCTTGATCTACTATACATTGGTAAATGTTTTGTAATAAACTCCAACCTTTATTTGGAAAGTTGTCGGATAAGGAAGGTGTGGCTCAATAAGATTTTTCTAATTAAAGGAAACACTCCTAGAAATTGAAGGGGGTATGTTGGAAATCAATAGAATTCCCACTTATCTAGAAGACTCTAAACTAGAAATTAAGAAGACATGTTTAGTAGACACTTCACCCCTCAAAAGGGGAATGGTAATTACTAAAGATTTCATTGGATGGATCACTTCATCATCCAATGGTTGAATAGGTTTCTAAGAAATCATAGGTGGTCCATGAATATAAGATCCTTAACATAGGGAGCAAAATCCTTGTACAACTGAAGTATCATGGCATAAATAAGTAAGGTGATCTCCCTTATAAATATCACAATGGAACTTAGGCTTAAATTTTCTTCATCTAGGTCTCTTAGTAATATCACTGCCCCCATCATGACTTGTAGTGGCTAGTTTCATGCCACCAACATGACTCATAATGGTTGGTTTGTCATCTCTAGTTTGAATTGTAATGACCAAAATATTTCCCTCAATATGACATACAATAAAAGGTTGCTCACCTCTAGCATGACTTGTAGTGACTTCTGGTAAGTCACGAAAATGACTCACAATGGTTGGCGACTCTTCTCCAATATAACTAGTAGTGACTAGACCCATGGTCCTAACATGAATTATAGTAACTAGTTGCTCACCTCCAACATGACTCACAATTATTGGTGGTAAGTCTCTAATATGACTCATAATGGCCGGTGACTTTTCTCTAATATAACTAGCAGTGACTAGAATCGTGCCACGAGCATGGCTTGTAGAAGTTGGTGTCTTACCTCCACCATGACTTGTAGTGGTTGGTGGCATGCCCCCAACAAGACTTCCGTTGGTTGTTGACTTTTTTTCCAGTATGACTAGTAGTGAATGGAATTCTGCCTTCAACATGACTCACAGTGGCTTGTGACTTTTCTATAGGTCCTTGCTGCTTCTTCTTATTCTACCTCTTTCTACTTCTTTTATACTTTTGCTTAATAGTAGCTAAACTTTCACCATATGAGGTAGAAAGAGGAGGCACAAATTTCATTGGCAAGGAAGATGAAGTGTTAACATCAATGTGATGCCATCAAAATAAGGTACTTAATTGAGAAGCTTCAAGAGCATTTGGAATATTCAGATTAGACTCAACCAAATAGATATTTCAACATTCAATCCAGTAATATTCAAGGTGGCCATCAAGGGGGCACCGACATTTCCAAAGAAAGAAAAAGCACAAGGATCCACTTTAAAAGGGGTCCATCAGTTAGTATCCTCAATAACATTTTCCATAAATGTAATATCCACCATTTCTTCCTTGGTGGGATTGTTCAATGCAACTTGAGTCTCTTTAACTAAATTTCAAGGAAGAGAGTCACTATGGTTAAACCTTTGCCCTTAAGGAGGTGAATTCACACTTTCAAGCATAATAAGTTGAGTCTATTTAGACCAATGGTGTAGTTGGTTAGCCACTTTGAATCAAAGATTGAAAAGTGACAAGGTGGGGACAACCTAAGTCCAAGTAAATATATATAGCACACCACTAAAAATATCTAATGAAAATAACATCAGGTAAGCCACTTTAACAAATCCTAGTTTAGGTTGTGTAGGACCTAAAAATAGAGTAATAAAGAAAGGAACAAGAAGCACCTTCAAAAAGCATGATCTGAATTGAAATTGGCAGACACCCATGGTATTCATCGACCCATGATATTTATCCACTCATGGAATATACCCATGGTATTGTAAGTGGAATCCACCACTCAAGGTATTTATCCATCCATGGAATTTACCCATGGTATTGTAAGTGGCATCTGCCCATGGTGTGGTAAGTGAGATCCATCCATGGTAGTCATTCCATTGTATCTTTGCCCATCCATGGAATTACCTATGGTATTATAATAAATGACTATAAGTAACAAGTCACATTTGTAAAAGGATAGTATGTCCACCACAATGTAGCCTTTACGGTTATTATATGTTTTAATAAAAAAGGTTTTTATGGTTTTGTTTATTATGTGTTCTCCTCTTTTTCTTTCATCATTTCAATTTTTCAGATCTTGGGAGCCTCCCCCACCAAAGATCCATTGCAATTTTTTTGAGCTTGGGGCCTACCCTCAATATCTGGATGAGTGGTATCAGATTCAGGTTACGACTCTATGGGAATGAGGGTTTGATGCATATTTCAGTTTCAAAGTTTTGCAACAATATTCAACAAACTTCATGCATGTGCTATGACCTCCATAGAGAAATTTCTTGGGAAAAATGGGAAGATATATATATTATATTATATTTTATTTTTTTTATTCGCAGGATTTTTTTGGGTGGCGTGTTTGTAGATCATATATGAAACTTTTGGTGCAAAATTTACAAAAAATAATAATAGATCTGGATACTTTGTGAAAAAAACCCAAATTCAAAAAAAGAAAACGACGGAATCAGAGTTCAGATGAGGAAGATATCGCTGATTTAAAATCAGTTGTGTTGTAGAAGTTTCTGACAGTAATTCATGGATGACAACTCTCTTATCATTTTTTTGCAGTTTTTGTGCAAAATTTCAAAAACATCATTGTAGATAGGAGCTCCTCTTGAAAAATCACCCAATTTAAAAATAAAATAAAATTGGTCGAATTGGAGTTCGGATGAGGGAGATGTCGTTGATTTAAAATCAACGATTTTTAAGAACTTTTGTGACGATGGGACAATTGTAGCGCGAATATGAGTGTCCAGAGTGTCCAAATAGGGATTTAAATTACATGGGAAGATGCAAAATGGCTATTCTATTTCCAAAATTAGGTTATAATAAATATTATGAGTTATATTGATCGAGTTATGCCCATTTTAAATTAGTTTTTATATCTGGAGCAACATTCGGAAGGAGTTCCCTTTGGAGATGTGCCCTCCCACCTTGCTTTAGTAGACAACTGCTTCACATTCACCAGTTTCAACATTGCAACATTCATCTTGGGTTCATTGGAGACATGCCCTCCCACCCTAGGCTATGTAGGCACTTGGTACTTCATCAACAATCAAGATCACGGTTATGGGTCAACCACACAAAATCCTTGTCATAGAAGTTAATTTGCTAGTCCACACACTGTTAGTATCACAGTTGGTCACAAGAATTACATGGTATCTCTATCCTCGTATCTCCATTTTTCATGGTTATGGGTCATCCACAAACCCACACTTCATCGAAGTCCATTTGCTGGGCCGCACATTGTCAATATCATAGTTGGTCACAAGCATTACATGGTATCTCTATCCTTGACCCATGGTATTTATCCAGTCATGAAATATACCTATGGTATTGTAAGTGGCATCCACACATGGTATTCATCCAACCAAGGTATTTATCCACACATGGAATTTACCCATGGTATTGTAGATGGCATCCGCCCATGGTATTCATGCACCCATGGTATTTACCCATGGAATTGTAAGTGAGATCCACCCATGGTATTCAATCACCCATGGTATATACACACCCATGGAATTTCCTTGTGGTATTATAACTAAAAAAGGACTATAATTAAAAAGTTGCATTTTGTAAAAGGACAGATTGTCCACCATAATGTAGCCTTTACAATTATTATCTGTTTTAGTAAAAAAAATTTCTTTGTGGTTTTGTTTATTGTGTGTTATCCGCCTTTTATTTTGACATTTCAACTTTTTAGATCTTGGGGGCCTCCCCCCAAGATCCGGATCAAAGCAATCTTGGGTTGATGAGGGCCCAAGACCTACCAATGAATGTATCGTAAATAGTTGCATTGATCTCTTGAAATAGTCATGATTGGTGCAATTACCCATGCTTCACAGGGCATCCTCTAGGAGCACTATAGTAGTGATGCAATGTCTACTTTAGGTACCATACACATGCCCCCTATTTTCACCTAGGTGGAACCTATGACACACAATAAAGATGACAATTTATAATTAATGAACGTGGGGTATGATCATTAGTTAGAACCACACACATGGTTAGGGTAACTTAGCTTGGAAATTCATGAAGGGAAAATCCATATAGGATCACACCTAATGAAAGTCCCTGTACGTATAATATTCCACAAACATCAAGATGAGCTAGGAAGGGGGTAATGCCCTTCACTTACACGAACATGACCTAGTGCTTGACTCTCGTGTTAGAGGAGCTTCACCAATAACAACTATACAATATTGGAATTTAACTACGCGTTCATAAAATTTTATGTTTATTTTAATGGCCTTGGAGAGTAACCTCCCAACCCTAATTCAAGGCTAGAAAACTCCTAGACTTATTTGTGTTCTTAGTAAAAGAAATAGTATAGTAGATTTTAGTTTTAAGAATTAATTTAAAAGGATGTTGTTTACTTAGGGTTATGGAAATGAAACTTATAATGTTTGATACTATAAAATAATAAATATATAATAACGCTAGACAATAAATCTTCACACATATCTTTTAATGAATTCAACTTTAGGCAAGCTAAAGCATGAACAATTCTTACCCAAATTGCAAGAAAGCAATAGAAGCAAATATAATGTCATTTTTTTCTTTCTTTTTCCTTTAAAATGAACATGAATGTACTTAATGTAATATAAATAAGAACGAACCTTCATCTACAATAGAACTTTCCATTCAATACAACAAAAACAACATATCAAAATGTGAAAAATCCATGGAAAAAAATGAGAAAAAATGTTAATTCGGGATGTATATGCTCCTCTTCTTAGTGCGATATGCTTACATACACACTTTTTATGAATGAAACACATGTATGTGTGCATCGATCATGAAAGTAACCCACTTATATGTCTTGACATAAGCAAAAATTGATTGAAAGGGAAAAAAGCTACCAAAAAATGGCCCATGCAACTATTGGGAAGGAAAATTGTGAGCATACACACTCTTCAATAGGAAAAAGTGTGTATATTTGAACTTTAAATAAAGGGAAAGTGCGTACAAACCAAGATTTGGAGAAAAAATCACAAATAGCCCAATAAAAAAACACCTGAAAAGTGACCTACAGACAAGCAAGCAAGGTATACTATGCTCAAATGTACAAACAAAAAGTGACACACCCAAATGATTTTCTTTTACAAAGGTATGAATGCAATGAAGCAAAAAAGTAAATAACATATTAACACAAATTATTATTATTTTTTGTGTTTTTTGCCTAAGAAAGAAGAAAAGCAAAAGAAAGAACCCTAATGCAAAGAAACGACTTTTCTTTTTCATTCTTTTAAAGCAAAAGATGCTAAAGAGAAAGATAATAAGATTTGTAAAAGAGATATTCAGTTTCAGAAAACAAAACAAAAGTACTTTAGAAACCAAAAAAATCAATCCCAAAAGAATTCTTTTTCAACAAAAGCACTCTTTAAAGGCTTGGAGATCCAACATCCATAATCAAAGAACAATGTAAACTATCAAACAAGAACTATACCGAGTACTTGTTTTTTTGAGGTAGAAAAAAATCATCTGATTTTGAAAAGCGTTGATTCAGAATACACTTTTTTTTGGAGCATATTTTTGACACTTAATTTTTTTATGTATGAAGTATGAACTTTTTTTTTTTAAATGTTAGTGATTTTCAAGGTGATTTTGAAAAGTGTTAATGCAACATCAACCCCCTTTTTTAGAGGGCTTATTTTTGACACTTCAAATTTTCCAGTATATTAAGTGTGGATAATTATTTTTTAAATTTAACAATTTTTGAAATAGTTTTCCCTTCTTCTTCTTCCCTGAGATATTTATTTTTAAGTGTTTTTCTAGGATTGTGTTTTTTGTTTTTCTTTTCAATCTTTTTTTTTGTAATGAAATATTTGTTGTTTTGAATAGTTACAAAAAGGTCAGTATTTTAAAGTCATGATTTTCTATATATTTATGTATCGTTAATTAAAATTTCAATGCACATCTAATAATTGTCACTAAAAAGCCAATACTTTAAACATTTGAAGAAAAATAGACATTTTGAGATTTTTTTTGCTAAAAATGGCATGTCAAATAAACTATTTTTAAGGGAATATTTTAACAAAAAAATTTAAAAAATTAATAATAATCACATTTTTTTCAAAAAATAATGATTCACATAAAAATCAAAGTGAAAATCAGATAATACATTTATCAATTGTATAACAATAATAATTGAATACTTATTCTTCTCATAAAATTTCAAAGTCAAAACATTACAAGTATAACTAATGAATAGTTCTCTAAATTAAGCTTGATCTGCAAACATAACTTAAATTTGATCAATAATATTCTATAATCGATGCCCATCATCTTCTAGAGTTTCATTATTGTCTTCTTGATCTGAAAATGGGGCACTAAAGGCTTCTTGTCAGGCTTACAAGAACCTTTCCCACTTCCAAAGCTTAAATGTTCCCAAGATATTATGATTAACCAATTGCGGAATTAAATATGCTTGAATATAGGTGCACTACAACAAAACTCTGTGATTAGCATCCCTTTTTGCCTCCTTTTTTGTGTCTAAAGCCCATTTTTGGTGCTATTTGTGTCCATTTATAAAATATGGTGCAAAACTTGATGCAAAGTTTTCACCGAGTTTTGCACCAAGTCTTAAATCAAGTTTAGCACCAGGTATTGTAATAGGTTTTGTACTAGGTTTTACACCATGTTTTATGCTAGTTTTTGTGCCATCCTTTGCACCATGTTTTGCATCAAGTTTGGCACCTAATTTTGTTTCACCAACTTTCTCATCCTCTATTTCATCCACTTTTTGCGCCTACACTTGCATCAACTTTTGCATCATCCCTTGCATCCTCTTTTGCATCATTTTTTAAATCATTTTTTGCATCCCCTATTTGCCAAGTTTTGCATTGAGGTTTGTGTCTAGTTTTTCATCTAATTTTGCATCTACTTTTGTTGCATCCACTTTTACATCTTTTTTTCCATCCATATCTACATCCTCTTTTTCATTTGTTATTGTGTCCACTATTGCATCCATTTTTCTTGTGCCATAATTTGCACCTAGTTTGAAACCTTCCTTTGCACCCTTTTTTGCTTCTAAATTTGCATCCATGATTGCATCCTCATATACATCTAGGTTTTCATCAACTTTTACATTTATTTTTTCATCCCTTTTTGTATCCACTTTTGCGTCAAGATTTGCTTCAAGTTTTGTGTCTCATATTGCATATACTTTTGCATCGAATTTTGTTGCATCAACTTTTGCATCCATTGTTGCACCCATGTTTACACCCACTTTTGCATCCCTTTTTGCATCTTATTTTGCATCTTCATTTTCTTCTTTTTTTGCATCTGTCATTACATCCACTTTTTTTGTGACACAATTTGTGCCATGTTTTGTACTTACTATTGTACCCTCATTTGCTTCCAATTTTGCATCCATCTTCACATCCCCTTTTGCATAAAATATTGCATCTATTTTTGCATCCACTTTGTGTTGGATTTTGTGTCTAATTTTGTATCTTCTTTTTCATGTAATTCCATCGCATCCAATTTTAGTTCCCCTGTTGCACCCATGTTTGCATCCACTTTTACATCCCTTATAGCATCTTGTCTTGCATCTAAGTTTGCATCTTTTTTTGTGTTTGTTATTACATCCACTTTTGTTGTGCTATGATTTGTGCCATATCTTATGCCTATCTTTGCAACCCACATTTTCTTCTCTTTTTCATCCACATTTGCATCCTCTTTTCTGTCCAAGTTTGCATCAAATATTGTTTATGTTTTTTGCATCCCATTTTGAATCTACTTTTACATCCACTTTTGATTGGTCCAATTTTGCAACTAATTTTGTGTCCACTATTGCACCCATGTTTGGTCCATATTTACATCCCTTTTTGCATCCAAGTTTGCCTCCTTTTTGCATTCAAGTTTGTGACTTTTTTTACATTTGTTGTTTTATCCACATTTGTTTCACCACAATTCATGCTAAGTTTTATGCCTACTATTGCTCCCACGTTTTCTTCCACTTTTTCGTCCATGCTTGCATCCTATTTTGTGTCCAAGTTTGCATCAACTATTGCATCTACTTTTTTCATCCACTTTTGTGTCAGTTTTTCTATCTTGTTTTGCATCTACTTATGTTGTGTTCACTCTTCATCCAATTTTACGTCTATTTTTGCCCCCATTTTTTTTGTTCACTTTTGCATCCCTTTTCTAACACACATCATATTTTTTGCATTGATGATATTTATTTTGACATTGACAATTATGAACAACTGATGACAATGTAAAAAATTATAACGATGATGATAATGAAGATGATGATGATGACATGAATTTGTGATTGTTATGATAATGACAATGATGATAAAGACAATTGGGGTTACAATGACAATGATGTGACGATGCTAATGACCTTGGCCATTCTTCCCAACTTTTAAATGTTGTCATGGTCATAATCATAATCATTTTCTTTGGCATCGTTTTCCAAGTCATCATCATCTGATCATCATTATCATTATTTTCATCTTGGTCATCATAAACAACAATAATGACATGAATGATGATTATGATGTTCATGATGAAGATGAAAACAATTATGATAAAAATTATATTAATTATGATGATGGGGATGATGACAATTATAATGACGATGATAATGGTAGTGATGATGATGATCATCGATCATCTCTAAAAAAAATTTGTTATTTCTCTTGCATATATCATGTGTCCTAACAACCCTTTTCGAGCACTCATAACATTTTGTGGGTTGATGATATTTCTTACAATGCCTATAATTATGAACAATTGACGACAATGTCCATAATGATGATGATGATGATGACGACAACAACATGAATGGTGATTATGACAATAATTATGACAATGATGGTGGTGATGATGGCAATAATGAAGGTGATGACACTCCCTCTAAACTATGGAGGTACTCATAATGAGAAAAAAAAAGTACTCTCATGTTGAAATATTCATATAAGAAGGGATATGGATTAATAAGCATCAATGATGATTTACATCATCATAGCCAACATTGTCAAAATAGCAAGGCCTTGACTAGCAAGTTTTATCTCTCCATTAGATTAGAGCACAATGTTGGGAGGCATAAATTTGGACACCACTACCTCTCTAGGCACTTACCCCACCAGGACGTTCACCAGGTATGTCCTCACATGATCATTTCCTAATCCATTATCATAATATTTGACTTCAGGAAATGTCGATCCTCATGACTATTCTTATCTTGGATTAATGTACTTGACTTATGGCGGTTAGTCCTAGTCAAAGTACAAATTCTCAAAGAATATTTGTCCCAGATGTTTAACCAATCCACCATTCTCCCTACTGGTGTCTTTACTAGGCTTATGACTGTTAGTCCCGACCATAGTACATGACACATGGATAATATGGTGCCTACCCTCACTCCCTCTCAACCAGAGAGGATACATCCACAAGCATAAGATTTTCTCAAGAATACCCATCATTTTCATAGAGAATAACATCATTAATTTGTTTTCATCGCATGACGCCTTTATGATTAAGCATTCATAGATTTGTGGAAAAATATTTCCCCTTTTTTCATTTTTGATGAAATAAAATCAAAAAGTGAAAGCCAAAATCATTAAATATACACTATAATGATTTATCTAAGTCTAAACTCTAAGGTTGAAGTGAAAATTCATGTAAATGTTATATCTATGAGTTGTGCCAAACTTATGAAAACCTTATTCCCTAATTCCTATATATAACAAAAAGAAAAAGAAAGAAAAATAAGGCCCAACGAATGGTAACTCATGTATTCACTCCTTCTTTGGAAAACATATGAATATATATACTCCTAGTCACACTTGATCACATGTTTGTGATGGTTAAATCATGAAGTCATCTTGTCCCCTTGCATTTTCACTTCATCATTTAAGCACCTCATTGAGGATCTAGGGAACATTTGTTTCCTAAGGGTTTCATGTCTACTCTTGGTTTACTTATGTCACACTACTGTCAATTTATGTGACAGAGTGAAATACATAAGTTTGTGGAGTTATTAGAACAGTGTATTAAGTTAGTCACCACACACACATGTATTAAATCTCATTGATCCACATGTGTGGGTTGGAGACTCATTCCTTGAAAACTTTAATGGAGACTACTTTAGGGCTTTAATGGTATAGCTTACAAAATATCTTGTTAAACATTGTGATTAATCCTTTCTTTTCCTCGAGACGATAATATTGAATTCACTCCCAATAATCCATGGAGATGGGGAGTATAAATTAATTGTGCTAGAAATAGAATTGAGAAATAGAGGTTTTCCATTTGTGATATTGGAGTCATAGACATTGGATACATGGTAGTAGTACTCGATGTCAATTAACTAAAATTGTATTGCCATAATGCGAAAAGAGGTAAACATATTGGTAACCTTGATGTCCTGATCATTCCAAATAATAACCATTCCACCAAAGTATCTCTAAGTATCAATCACTACTACTTGGAATTTCCTCCCCCATTTTCTAATTATATGAGGTAGAACCTCACTTAATATTTTTGTTTCTTATATCAACATTATTGATGGGTGCTTTGTGTACCATTTTTATTTTAGGAGTCTTCATTTTCCTTTACGATTGAGCCCCCTCATGTTCCATAAGACTATTTTCATCGAGAATTTACACAGAAAGGAAGTATAATGTGACTAAAAAAAAAATGTTTCAAGATTTAAGTGCTTGGACAATTCCACTTCATGACTCCTATATTTCCTTAACTTGGGACCGAATGGTGAACTTGATGGCCTTAAGGGAAATTGACCAATGAAAATAAAAAAAAGTGGTGACTTTTGACTTAATCACATATAAGTTAATATACTAAAAAAAATATCCATAACAATTTCATCAATCAATGAATCATTAAAAAAAATATCCAAAACAATTTCATCAAGCAATGAATCATTACATCATAAAATACAATCTATAAACCTTTTGGGAATGTTTTGCTAAACCATGCTCAAAAGCCTACATATTTAATATTAATATTTAACAATAATATGTACAATAACACATTTTGATAAAATAAATAACATATTATCAAGCCTAAGAAATCTCACTAATATGGAACTAAAAAGCAAGCAACTAATGGAAGTGACCACTCAAGGCCATAATAAGACAAATAATCTATTAAGATCAACATTAATGGGGACAAATATCTCCAAAGGAAAAAGGAAAACCTATTTTAACTTTATTGTTTTATTAGGTTCAAGTTGAACATCTCAATCTCAAGATATAATGAAGAGCATAATTAGTTTTATTGCATTAAGAAAACCCAAGCACATTCTATAACTTAGCAAGGAAGAGATGTATAATACCCATCTCAGTGACACAACACACGGCATTAAGTTACTCTTTTTATATATAATTTATAATTCTATCATAAAATCACAAATTTAGCATGAATGGAATGTTTAAAATCCATTTTTATAAAAACAAAGTATAATTTTTGTTATAAAAAAAATACCAAAAATTAAATATATTGTTTTAGAAAATAAAAAATACTAAAACTAAATACATATTTAAAAAAAACTAAAACATAAGCAAACTAGAATTTGAATTTGACACTCTTTTTCACTTTTGGAAACTAATATGGTGGAACGTGATCTCTTTATCCTCATTTTTAGTTTTTTCTTAAAAAATAAAAGCATACAAAAGCGGGAAAGAGCCATACAACACGGGGAAGTTTTTTCCTAAGCACAAAAGCATCTAAAAGGTGGAAAAGGCCATTTTTATATGAGGAAACATTATTCACCCAAAATATTTTTCCCAAATTGAACTATTGAGGAATTTGGGAAATCTTCATAGCCTTCACTTTCCTATATATTGGAGGCTTGGCCATTGAGAAAATGATGGGAATTCTTGTATTGTCACGTCGCTGAGATCTATATTGAGAGGGAGAGTTTTGGATCTAGGAGTTGGGGGAGGTGTTGCTGCAACTACATCTGATGGTTGTAACTTTCCTCAAACTCCTTTATTATTATAGATAAGTTGTTCTTCCTTCCATATGTTTCTATTCATTCTTTATTTATTCTATTTAACTAATGAATGTATGGGATTTTGGTTTATATTTATTTATTCAACAATATTTATATGTTTTTGATAGTTTCGATTATCAAGACATTATGCTCTGAAGGTTGCTTTATTCTGTCTCTTATGTGTAGGACCAAGCTTTGGAGCTATCTAGGAGTGCTTCTTAGCTACAATAAAAACTCCAAGAAGACCTGCATGCGATAACTCACAGGAATTCCTTCTCTTTTTCTTAATCTATACTCTACATCTTGATCTACTAAGAATCTTGAGCCTTAGAACAACCTTTCTCTTAATCAGTTTGTCCTAGGTTTCCGGGATAAACTGAGAGGGTTTTATGTTCATCTAACCATGCATTAAATCCTACAGCAAAATGATATTTAGAAACTGTAATATATTTCACTATGTAAATGAAATTAGTAAAATGAATCCATAGAGGGGGTCATAAATGGAAATGAAAGTAAAACTCTAAACAAGAAGCCAAAAGTGGATGTAACCATAGATGCAAAATTGGGAGTAGAATTGGATGTTAAACTAGCAAAAAACAAGATGCAAACAATGACACAAAAATGGTTTTAAAGTAAAATTAAAAAAGGGTGCAACACTAGACACAAATAAGGGAACAAAATAGGGCATACAAAAGGATACCAAATTGGGCGCAAACAAGGATGAAAAAACGGACACCAAAATGAGGATGCAAAGAATGGTGTAAAATTAGGATGCAAAATTGGGTGCAAAAAGGATGTAAGAAAAGACACAAAACAAGATGCAAAATGGGAATAAAAAAGGGTTAAACCAAGGATGCCAAAAATGATGCATAACAAGATGAAAACTCAAACTAAAATCTAGGTGCAAAATGAGATGAAAATGTGGACACAAAATGTGGCAGAAAAAGGATGCAAATTTGGATGCCAAAAAAGATGCAAAATTAGATACCAAAAGGATGAAAGTTTGGACATAAAAAAGGTGCAAAATTGGACACAAAAGAAGAAAAATGGTGCAAAAATGGGCATAATTTGGATGCAAATTGAGAAGCAACATTGGCTGTAAAATGAGGTGCAACAAATGATTCAAAACTTGGTGCAAAAACAAATGCAAAAGTAGATGGAAAAAATGGCTCAAAATTGAAAGTAACAATAGACAAAGAATGGGATGCAAAGGTGGATGCAACACTGTTGGTACCATCCCATGACCTCCTTTTTCCTCCTAAAACATGTCATTTGCCTAATTCTTTCCATCATATATCTCTTAGATCCCTTGAAAATTGATTAGTTAATAGTTCTATAGTTATTAAAATGCATTAAAATTGATTTAGGAGTTTTATGTTAACGAATTAGGAATTTTTGGTAAAATGGCTACAGGAAGTTCCAACATCCTGTAATTGGTTCATTGTTTGACATGTGGCATGACAGCTAGGCTAGAGCGAAGGGTAGGGATGAAAAGTAGAATTTCCAAGCATGGACGAATACCTATCCTACAGCAGAATCGACCCTCCTACATGCGCGGTCAACAAAGGTCAAAGTATAGCATGTTGGCGACAAAGGCAGCAACAATAAAGCATTCTAAATTGATTTAGTTTTGTTCCTTTTTGAAATTAGTTTAGGATAGAAACATTTTAAAAATCACGACATGATAAAAGCGGAAACAGGCACATCATGAATGTACATTCGTTTTCGAAATGTAAGGGTTGTAAAAACATATGTAAACACAGTTCTGAGTAGTCAGTAGTTGGTTATCGTTGTATCATTTGAAAACAGAGTTTGAACTTAATATCAAAGACATAGTTGCAGTCACGATCTTTTCCTTGTTGCGTTGATTTGATAATCGGTTGATCACAGTCCAGTATACCTCTGGAACGCGGATGAGCCCTGCGTTAACTTGGTATACTGTCATTTCCTTTTCATTCGCAACTTAGGGTATTAAATGATATGCACAGTAATTAGAATTGGTTTTTGATTTCAATAGAATGCGTATGGTTTATGTTTATGATAGTGCTTGAACAGTTCATCACTGAGATCGTGAATCGTATCCTGTAAGGGATTCGATCCTTTGTTGTCTTTTAAAGCAATGTCATGAACTTTTTTATCATTGCTTATGATTTCTGTATGTTTTTATCTTGCATGAATATTAGTGAATGCTGAGTATTTGCTGAACAAGGGTTTTATGCATAATGTCTCTGTAAGGAGATTGAAATCTTGGTTTGTAGTGATACACAGTGCTTTAATTTGGTAAATGAATTGAATGACAGTGTTGTAATTAGGTAGATTAACTAAGTGACCTAAGTGTTTGGGTGATAGGTAACATACCTCAATATTCCATAAAGAAATCCCGTGACCTACCATCATAACCACTTAGCCAATAATCCTTTATGTCTATATACTTTAGACGCATGCCTCTAAGTCTACGCATCCTGGTCGATAATAAATATAGCCTAGTCTAGCACCCTAGACAGGACACTACAAGGAGTTTGTTTAGTTCAATAGAGACACACATTTTTGTAGGCTGAAGAGAGCTATTTATGGCTGAAGTAAGCTCTGAGATCATGGTACACGCAGATTGACAGTGACCTTTAAGGATTGGGATTCACTAAGAAAGAGGCAGATGCCAACCTATACTACATCATGGTTGGAGGGCTTCCATGTTAGGTCCCTATACTACTAGTGTAACCCCTTATTGTTATTAGTACAACCCCCTTATTATATTTTTGTGCCCATATAGTATCCATATTGTTATTATTGTGCCCCATAGAAGCCCACAATTGTTATTATTGTGCCCTTACATTATTATTGTTATATCGGCTCTGATTATGTTATGACCCCTTAGACTCCTATATATAGAAAGGAGGTCTTGTCATTTGTATAATCTAAGAATTGTTCATTTGTGTAATGTAAACGAGGTTGCCCCCTTGAAGAGGATTATTTCTAAGGCATTCATCCATCTTTTCTATCTTTTTGTGAGTTGGTTTCACAACATTTGGTATCAGAGCTTTGGATTCTAGGGTTTCGCTGCTCCAAACAGTTCATCGTGAAATTTTCGCTATAACCTTTTTTCTACGACATTTCAGAAGCTAAAAAAAACCCATTTAATACTAAATTGTGCTGAAGCTCAGGTCCAAAATTCAGATTTTGTCTCTCTATATTTTCGAAGATATGATCAGAGGAAGTTAGGATTTTTGCAAGCTCCAGAATTTCATCTAAAACAGGTCATCGTTGAAGTTTCACTATAACTCTTTCGCTACGAATTTTCAGAAGATAATAAAAACTCCATTTGAGAATAAATCAGTCTAAACCTCAACTTTGAATTTCAAATCCTGTCTCACTATATTTTCAGAGATATAATCTAAGTAATTTAGGGTTTTATTAGACCCCCAAATTACATTCCAAACAGGTCACCTTAGGAAAATCGTCATAATTTTCGCTCTAAGAATCAGATTGAATTTTCGTAAGAAGTTACAGAAAGAGGATGGAGTGAAGTTTTTTGGGTATTAGTTTTAGAACCTAAGGTTGAAACAGTGACCCACAGTACGTTGTACAAGTTCGATCTACTGAACTAGTCTATACTCAGGTCATCGTGGGAGATTTGGCATAACGCTTAATTGGAGAATCCAATCTTGATCAAACTTGCGGGGTTAGAAATATTATGTAGAGGGTTATTACAGGCCGAAATTTCAGAACTTAATGATCCAAAATTACAAAGTTACAGCCGTTCAAAGATCAAGCTCCTAAAAGCAAGAAAAAGTGAGATGAGGAAGTTTGATGGCAAGGATCCGGTAAATTGGATACTATAGATGGGGAAATATTTTGATCTACATGGTGTACCACTATTACAAAAGGTACATATTGCATCTAATTATTTAGAACCAGATGAATTTTTATAGTATAAAGGGCTTTGTTCTCATAAACCACTTGTTACGTGGTCAATTTTCACGGAGGAAATGATAGCATATTATGAGGATACAAAGAGCAACACCTTCTTTAGCCTATTGAAAAATCTCAAAAAAAAGTGTTCAATGGCAAAGAACATTGAGGACTTTCAAAAATTGAATATAAGGGAAAATGATATTCCAGAGAGGCAGAGGATTGATGTCTCCATAGGGACTTTAAAGGATAACATTCAACATGAGGTTTGTCATTGGGAACCTGATTCATTGGAGAGGGCAAGAAAAGTGCAAAGAAAAATTATGGCAACAAGGAAGTCTACCCCTCGCAGCTATAAAGATGGAAGTATTGTTTCTCCTAGCCTTCCACAACCTACAAGAGTGACACCACAACAATTGAAGAAAAAAGAGTAAAAGGACTTTGTTACAATTGTGATAACAAATACATTAAAGGTCATAAGTGAGTTGAGAAGGAATTATTTTACATTGACTGTGAAGAGGAGGAAGAAAAGAATCAAGAAACATCAAAAGAAGAGGATACACACGAGGAACCAACCCCAGAGAAAGAAGAAATGAATCTAACCATATCTTATAAAGCATTGGCAAGAATTACCACTCCTCAAACTCTCAAGATAGAAGGACATATCAAGAAGAAGAAGATTCAAGCAGTGAAATATCAAGAAGAAAATCATCAAGAAACATCAAAATAAAAGGATACTCACTAGGAACCAACCCTAGAGAAAGAAGAAATGAATCTAACCATATCTTGTAATGCATTGGTCGGAATTACCACTCCTCAAACTATAAAGATAGAAGGGCATATCAAGAAGAAAAAGGTAATAGTGTTGATTGATTTGGGTAGTACCCATAATTTTATTCATTATAAGATAGCCAAGGAATTGAATTACTTCCTATATCCAGCACCAGAGTGTCAAGTGACGGTTGTAAGTGGAGGAACCATAAATTTCTCTAGAAAGTGCCATAATATCAAGCTATCCATGGGAGAATATGTATTGAATAGCCCAATGCTTTCCATTCCAATGGAGGGTGTTGATGTTGTACTAGGAGTCCAATGGCTACAATCCTTGGGTATAATAGCTTTTAATTTTCAAGAAATTTTCATGAAATTTTCTTCATAAGGAAAGGAATTTGAATTAAGGGGTATCATAGGGAAACCAAGAAAGGTAATCAGATCTAACGGAGTGACAAAGCTTATGAAGAAAGAACAATGAGGCGTAATTGCATGATTATGTTCACTAATGGTTCCCACATCGAAATCATCTATTTCTCCATATCTCCAAAAAGTCTTGGAGAATCATTCCAAGGTATTTGATACTCCCAAAGGTCTCTGACATATTCGTGATCATGATCATTCTATTCATTTGATTCCAAGAATTTTTCCTCCAAACATCAGGCCTTATAGATATCCATATGCCCAAAGGAGTGAAATTGAACATATGGTTGTAGAAATGGTAGAGGTTGGTTTAATCATCCAACCAAATTTGATAAACAAAGTAAGGGATGAATGGAAGAGTGGCAAAGCAGGGTGGGAACTCATTCAAAAGTTGCCGAAGATCCCAGTTCCAACAATATTGCCAGAAATTGACAAGGAAGGAAAAATCATATTGAAACCTAAAGCATTCACAGAACCGAGAAGTCAATAGCAACGAAATCGATCAATTCTAGAGTATCTCATCAAGTGGAAGAACTTACCTACTGAAGATTCCACATGGAAGGATGAGAATTTTATACAGAAGCATCAAGAACTACTCAAGTGTTGAGGACAACACTCTTTGAAGGAGAGGGGCATGTTAGGTTCCTATACTACTAGTGTAACCCTTATTGTTATTAGTACAACCCCCTTATTATATTGTTGTGCCCATATAGTCCCCATATTGTTATTATTGTGCCCCATAGAAGCCCACGATTGTTATTATTGTACCCTTACATTATTTTTGTTATGTCGGCTCTGATTATATTATGACCCCTTAGACTCCTATATATAGAAAGGAGGTCTTGTCATTTGTATCATCTAAGAATTTTTCATTTGTGTAATGTAAATGAGTTTTCCCCCTTGAAGAGGCTTATTTCTAAGGCTTTCATCTATCTTTTCTATCTTTTTGTGAGTTGGTTTCATAACATTCCGCTCATTCTAGTTTTCTATGTCGACAAACTTATATTAACTAGAGATGAGAGCTTGATATAAGATTGCAAGCAGGACCTTGAAAAGGAGTTTAAGATGAAGGATATGGGGCTTGTGCATTATTTCCTTGGCTTGGAGGTTTGGCATGGTGATGGTGAGACCTTGGCGGGATAGGGTAAGTACACAATAAAGTTTCTCTAGAAATTTCACATGCAAGATTGAAAGCCCATGGCCACACCTCTAGTCACAAACTGGAGGAAGGTGGGTGCTACTACAACATAGTGAGTGGATCTTAGAGTATACAGGTAACTCAGTGGATCATTGATGTACTTTGTCAACAGATGACTTGATATTTGTTTTGCAATCAACTAGTTAAGTCAGTTCATGGTTGAACTAACCAAAGTGCATAGGGTTGCTGCAAAGCATGTCTTGAGATATCTCAAAGGCACAAAAGACTATGGATTATGGTATAAACAAGTTGATTGAGTAAGGTTTGAGGGCTTCACTGATGTAGATTGGGCAGGGAGCTCTACAAACAGGAAGAGTACTTTAGGTGGCATCTTTAGCATTGGATCAACTACATTTTCTTGGTATAGAAAGAAGCAGAGATCAGTTGCACTCAATTCAATAGAGGTTGAGTACATGGTTGCTAGTCGGGCATCTTGCAAGGCTATTTGGATGAGGAAATTACTTGTGGGACTTTTCAGACATAGGATGGAGCCTACCATGATACATTGTGATAATCAGAGTTGCATTAAACTCTCTAAGAATCCAATCTTTCATGATCGCTCAAAGCATATCAAGATCTTGTATCATCATCTTAGAGATTGTGTGCAGAAGAGGATAGTCAAGCTATAGTACATGCCAATAGGGGAGCAAACGACAGACATCTTGACCAATTCATTACCAAGGGGTAGTTTTGTTCATCACAAAGATAAGTTGGGAGTTGTACAAAATCCCTTCCTCGCTAAGAGGGAGTGTTGAAAAGTAGCGAAGGAATGATTCCTTGATTTGTGCCTTGATTCAAGGAATCAATTTGCAGATCTTCTTCGAAATCTATGAGTTTCAATGATAAGTACAAGTTCAATAAGTAGTTTGACTATTGCGAGTTTGTTGAGGATGAGTTATCTATCCTCCAATGTGAGTTAAATTGGGAACTGAGTGAATAAGTGGAGTTAGCCTCCAAAATTTTAGGAGGATCTGGATACCTAAAAGTGTTGATTTTTGTTAACTAGAAAAGCTCAAGTTCAACTCCTAATTTAGAAAGCTCAGTATCAATAGCCTAATCGAAAAGCTTATAAGGCTATCAAAGGCACACAATTAATCAATCAATTCTTGAGAACAAGTTTGTGATCAAGAGAGCTCATGGAGGAATGAGCCAAGTATTCCTTGCATGAATTATTGAGGAAGGAAATTTTCTCTTTGGAGTGCACATAGAAATAGGGGAAATCCCTATTTAATAGGAGATTAGCCAATGATAGGAAATAGCAAATTATTTCCTAAATTTTTGTGTTGGAAAATCAAAGCCTATAGTGCCTATAGAAGAAGTAGGCAGGTCAACTATTAGGCAGAAGTTTGAGGCATAGGACAGGCAGGAAAATTCTTGTATTTTCATATTAGAATTAGCATGTATGTGGATCAGATTTGTTTCTCAATTTTCTTTAATAGAATTATGAAGCAAGCAAGGGTTTCCTTGTTGGGTTCCCTAGAAAAATAGTGTTTTACTATGTAAATTTTGTGAAACTATTTCTATTCTACTCCATTGTTATTTGGTAGAGAAATTACATGTCTATGTGAAAGACAATTTTTCTCAGATTGTTCATAATAGCAAATAAGAATTTCATGGAAAATCTACAGTGAATGCCACATTAAATAAATAAATATGATAAAATGCCAAGAAAATGAATCCAGTGTGATCTATTGGTTAAATAGGGTATATATTTATCCCTGAAACTTAAAGAGGGTATATCTTTATCCCTGAAACAAATCCATTCATTTGGGCAGTTCTAAAACATACTAATACTTTACAAGAAATATCTTTCTCTGAAATAACCCAGGGTGTGAATGTTGTCAGGATGTCATGCCAAAGACTCAAGAGTGCCTATTTGAGGAAAGGGCAGCAAGTTCAAAATCCTATCAATTATGTTCCAGGTTTCTTTGTAGCATTGTAAAAGTGTGACCCCATGAGTTAGTAGATTTCCATGCCATGTCATCAGCATTGATTGATATGATAATAGGTAGGGATTCCTTAAAAAGGTTTGGTAGATTAACAATAAATTTTTGAAAAGTTGACTTTGGTGAAACTTCACAGGTTTATCGATGCCATCCCAAAAATTGTCAATGGAATGTATAAGGACTGACATAGTTTTTTATTTCTTTTCAAAACTGAGATAATGTAATTTTCACATTTCTATATTGATGCCATGCTTACTGTAGTTATATTTTGGTTATCCTAGTAATATTCCAATGCATTCGGCTTCAAAATACAATATTAAAAACTTACTACTATAAAGAAGCTTGAACAAACAAGTAACAAAAAAAAAGTACAAGAAAGAAAAAAACCACAAATAGCATTAGATGTGATAAATAAACCTCTACTCCAGCTAGCAAGTGCCCTTCATCTTTGTACAAAACTCCACAGTGTGTGAGAGCACAAGCATTCTGTGGATCAAGGGTAAGAGCTTCTACAAAGCATGAAAATGTCTTCAGAATGAGACCTTGTATTTGGAGACAAATTCCATTTCTAATGTGAGCTTCGACAGCGACAAGCTCCATTTCTAGAAAAAAAAATCATAGATACCAAGTGCATCCGCAAACTTATTCCTCAATTACAGTATATTAACATATGACAGTGCATCCTTCCCATGAAACCTTCTTAGCTATGAGGACGAAGGGGAGGAGACAGGAAGAAGAGCAGAAGTAGAAGTAGGGCTGGTACTAGAAGTGTTTCTCATTGAATGATGGCTCATTGAATAATGACTCACTAATCCATCAGCATTCAAAGGTAATGGCTTATGTGAGTGCTAATTGTTGCCTACAACATCCCCACTCTCTTCTATCATTCAGATACTATCTGAGACTAAGTGAATTGAGGTTTCATGCCTGCCATAGATGGACCCATTCCACTCTTCAGAGCCTTCAACGCCCCCAATATACTGCCCCATTTCACAATCCTACATTACCAAAATGAAAACACATGAGCATGGTTACAAACTTATTTCCAAAATTCAATCATATAGTAACCCCACTGAACGCCATTACCAATGATGCCAACAATGGATTAAATCCTTCGGAACCTGGCGAAAAAATTATTAGAACACACCACATTCAAAATAAAATCTAATCGAAATCTAGCAAATGCATCCAGCATATGGAATTCAACCATTGGGATGATTACCTTACCGTCCTGCAACACAGAGTCTAACTGACTACCTATCCAACCATTGAACAACAATAGAACAGATTTGAAACCATGAAATGTTAAAGTCCCACCAAATTAAAAAATACGTAGAGGGAAATATAAAAGCAAAAACAAAAGTCTAAATCAAAAATTATTGAAGAGGGAAACAAAGTTGGATCTATTAACTATTTCCCACCAAATTAATAAACGCGCAAAGGAAATATAAAAGAAAAAACTATTTCCCACCAAATTAATAAATTAATAAATGGGAGGGAAATATAAAAGCAAAAGGCAAAGTGATAAAAATAAAAATAAAAATAAAAAAATAAAAATAAAAACCTTTGAAGAGGGAATCTCTTAATTGGGTGACAAATGGATAAGGAAGAGAATGTTATAGGTTATAATAAGAAAGATTTATGACTTCTAAATATAAGTTTTTCTTTTTTTTTAAAGTTATTTTACTAATCCTTTGCTTCAAAATGGGTGTCAGTTTTCTTGTCCTTTGTTTTGAAGAGGGTGGTATAGGTGGTTACTTTGTTTCGAAGAGGGTGGTATAGGTGGTTAGAAGGAACAGATCATTCACATCATATTTTTTTTAATAGTTTTTTTTTTAATCTTTTTTCTCTATATTTTTATGTTTTTTATTGACTTCAAAAAAAAAAGTATTATGTTGTAGTCAAAAAAATCTTTCTAAAATAAAATGATTAAAAAAAAAGATTAATAGATGTTGATATAGAGGCATGGAAATAAATTCTTAGACAATTACAAGAGGAAAAGGTTACAAATGAGAGTGTAACATGAGGAGTGAACCTTAAGATACTAGCATGCATGGGGGAAGATTTGTATCCCTTGCACCTTGTAAATTGTTAATTTCATATAACTAGATGAAATTATTTGATTAGTTTAATTTAATTTTATTATGTTCTTTCAAATTGTGAAAATGGACCAGTTCCCTATGTTCAAATCTTTATTCTGCATTAGTACACATCTCTTCTCATTTTATGTTTACTTATGTATTCAATTGTTAAAAATTAAATTAGGGTGAAAATGCAGTGGTGGTGATAGTCGTTAAGAAGAATCGTGTGTGTGTGTGTGTGTGTGTGTGTATCTCACATTTTCTATTTATGATAAGGATATTGACCATGTAAATGTGTTTTGAGGTTAATCATTTTATTAAAATGATGGACAACTTCTATGTTGGCTCAGTAGTGTTTTTGTTTGTTTTTTAAGGTTTGAACATATGACCTTTTAAAGTCAATATGAGTTTGCAGAATGTTGAAGCTAAACCACAAAGTTAGCCTATCAAAAAAATAAATGTTTAAGGAAGTATAATCTTTTAGCCAATCTATAACAACCTTTGAATCCCCTATCACTTGTAAGTTTAGATTGTTAAAGTGACACAATTAAAATGACTAACATAAACGACTAAACCATATTATTATAGTTCTTGTTAAGTAATCATATTTTTGTTCATAGACTAAATTAGTCATTCATGTTAGTCATTTTTAGTTGTATTACTTATTAGCTAGTCATATTTTTTTAACCTTTGACTAAATTAGTTGTTTATGTAGCCATTTTTAGTTGGGTCACTTAATTTTTGATCATTTTAGTAGTATTTCACTTGGAAAAGTTGTAGTGACTAACTTTTTTAGTCACCTGGTCACTAATTTCTCATTTTCTACTAGTGATTCATCAAGTTTTATGTCTCTACTAATGATGATATTATGCATAGAAGGATGGGGAACATGTACCCTTTCACAACAACATCATATGCAACAAAGACATAACATTTTTCTTTTAGTTCTAAATTAAAACATTTATTCTATGGAATAATAGCATAAGCATTACAACAAAAAAATCTTAAGTATGAAAAATCACAAAATTGGCCTGACCAAACTTCTTTAGGAATTTTACAATTAATAGAGATTGAATGTGACATCTCCTTCTGCATATTAACATTGCTAATCATGCTTTTGGCTCTTTCCATAAGAGTTTTTTCATACATTCAACCATTTTGATAAGGAGTATAGACAGTGGTTTTGTGTCTAACAATCCCTTCATCCTTGCAATACTATTCAAATTCTAGGTAAATTCACCACCAGTTTTAGTTCTTAAATATTTAATTGTATTATTTGTTTTATTTTCCACCATAACTTTAAATTGCTTAAAAGCATTAAATACACCAACCTTTCTTTGTAAGATATAAACCCAAACCTTCGTGGATTTGTCATCAATAAATGTTACAAAATAGGATGCACTTCCATAAGAGGTTGTAGGAGATGGCCTCGAGAGATCATATTGAATATAATCGAAAACTCCTTTACTATTATGATTTCCAGTCTTATATTTTTATCTACATAAAACCACTACCTATACTCCTCAACAAAACAACGTTATTGAACGTATGAATAGAACTCTTATGGAAAGAGCTAGAAACATGATCAATAATCCTAATCTGCAGAAGCAATATCTACTACTTGATATCTAGTAAACAAGTCACCTTCAAATGCTATTAATTGTCAAACTATTTTTAATGGTGAATTTCTCCACCTCAAACGTGGCATTAGCCATTTTTGCCATTTTTCTTCCTACACGAGCTCTTTAAATAATTTTATTTTTAATGACTTGGTTCTTTAAAAAAAAAAATTCTATAAATCCTTCAACTAGGATTCTTCTTTTGCTTCCTCTTCTTCAAACAAAAAAAAACTTACTTCATCTTTTTAAAGAAACCCAAAACTTAAAAAACTTTACAAAAACCCAAAATTTAGAAATTTTACAGTTGCACAATTTTGTTTTATTAATTATTATATATGTTATTAATTTCTTCTCTCCATAGAAACTCATTAGGGTTTTATTTTCTCTAAAGCAAAAAACCCTGCTTTATTCTTCCTAACTTAAAAAAAAAAAAAAAAACAAAAACAAAAACAAAAACAAAACAAAACAAAACAAAAAAACTTCAAGCATAAAATTACTGTTGCTAGGGATTTTCATTTTTAAAAAATATATCTAGTTGTTTTTGCTTGTCCTTCACAGTAGGTGGCTAGCACTGGTGGTTGTCCAAGTTCTTCTTCCTTTAGTGATTTTCTTTCTCTCACGTGAATGATCTCCCTCAGTGGTTCAAATCTTGACTTTGTTTCACTTCTCGACAGGGTTTTCAATTCTCGACAAGGGTTTACCCTTTATGCAAGGGTTTAACCTTCACGTAGACCCAAAATGATGGCTACACAATTTGATTTGATCCAAAAAAATGGCTATGCCAACTATGCCTTTCTCTAGTGGTCAAACAAATCTCTGCTTGCAACTATTGTTCCTTTGTGTGACAGCCATAGTAAATGTTGGCCTCTCCTCTCTACATTTTCAATGGACTTACAAACATTTCTCAGCTACTATATGCTTTCTCTTTACCTCATGACCCTCACAACCTTTCTCTCATACCACTTGTTTGTATATAAATCTCGTAAACAATTTTATAAGAAAGAGAAAATGCGCACAAAATAGAAACTAAGCTCACAAAGATAGGCATAGATGTTACATGGTAAAACCCTGACAGTGTGTCAAGGAAACCTCCACGGGGAAAGTGATTGGAATCCTTATTATTCAATGTCAACAAATGACTCTCCAACAACACAACAAGCCTCTTGGGCAACAACGTTTTAATACAAAATCATCGTTACAAAAATTGGCTATAGTTACACAACTACCTGAATGATTAAAAAAATTACAGTTACAATATTTTAATTGTTTTCATTTTAACATGACTAGCCTAATATCAAAGGTTCACTCCTCATATGAAAAGAAATTTGTCTAAGGGTTTCGAGCCTGAGTTAAGTGCATATGCAAACTTCATTATATGCAGTATATCATTATTACAAGTTACTTCGATTAGGATTTAAGGTTTTCCTTTTAACCCAAATATTACAAGTCCCTTACAATTATAAATATTATAACCATCTTATTGGGGCAAATTCATGGCCCTATAGATTTGTATATACATACACAAGTAATAAAGAGATAAGCTTAATAAAACAATTCTAATTCAAACCAACAAAGTTACTTGGCAAGGAATCCCATACATGCATATGTGAATTAGAATCAAGGTCCCTAAAGTAACCACATAGCTTTATTAAGAATTATTAAAGAGAAATTTCTCTAACCATTCAATAATGCAACGTCAAGGTATTTCCAAAATCCTCATCCTTCGTCAATTTATCCTTTAAAGAGGTTAAGAGAGGAATATTCATTCTTCGTAATAGCACTCTAAATCTAATTATTCATAGACTTGTAATTATCTCCCGGCCGCTCCCCAATAGGTTCCATCAATCCAATTACATAGGAATTATTCCAAATCAACATAAGAGATTGTTAATTTCATGCATTCTTTATGTATAGAGTGTGGAGACAAAATAAAACTTCAAGGAAAGTCATCAAGATATCAAAATGACTTTCCCATACATTTAAAGACATTAGATCAATGATGCAAGCAAGTCAGTAAGGTTATAATCTCTTGACTCCATTGAAACCTAGGAATATTGCCTTAGTCCAAACTAGGACTTTCACACTCAAAAGAAGTGGTTAAAATATTAGAGTTATAGGAGTAAGTGTACATCCATAAGAAAATATATTTCCATGTCAACATAAATTTTCTATGAAGACTATTCAATTTATCTAGGGTTTAATGACCCTAGAAACCTTTCCCTTGTATTCATATCCTTTACAAACCTAGACTAGTCCTATTGTAGAGATGTAAAATTCATGCTACAACTCATAAATAATGCCACTCAATAATTTCATTTATTGTATGGTGCATATAGGTAAGGCAAACTCAATTACAAGAAGGTAATGCCTGCACAAAAACTTTAGTGAAATGCTCTTTTACAGTGCAATTTATGTGTGACAAAAATTAAGTTATTCTATCCCTTACATATTAAGTCAACTTCCTTATAAATTTTCATTTCAACAAGCTTATCATGTCTCCAGCCATAATATAAATATCGTTCATGCTAATCAAAATCATCATAATTCAAAACCTAAACTAAAATTATGTCTGTAACGAAATACTCATGAAAGGTATACACAAGAGGCTCTTTCCACTTACTAGACAACATTTAGCATTCCATTACAATTGTAAAGGTATAACTCTTTCATATATATAATTCATCACAATTGTTTCATATAAGAACTAAATACAAGTGTAACAAGTAAAGTAAGTTACAGAAAATCTATGAACCAAGCAAGAACACTTTTTTGAAATTATAGCTACCAAAAAACTAACTGAGGGTGAACTTTTTTCCACCTAACCGTAGGCTTAGCTACACTTAATCTATATATACTTGTAAAATCCCTCACCATACAATGTTATCACTAGGGTGAATTCACCAACGCTCAAAAGTCTTATGGTTAGAAGACAAACTCTCTTGCAGGTATGAATTCAACAAGAAAGTTTATTTATCCATTGGGCATAAAACCTCCACAACATATAGGTTATTCTCTATTCACTTGCATAGCACCTAAAGGAATATCTTCACTATTGCATAACTCATCAATGATCCCCCTCCCTTATCCTATCTCTGAACACCTAGTCATGCACCAAATAACAACCCACACACTCAGAAAGTTTAAGACTTTCTCTGTAGTGTTAGTTCAATGTATCAAATTAAATATTTACTTCTTCAATTTCTCAAGAAATGGTTGGATAATTGATTACTCTTTTTTGCATGCACACCCACGCTCATCTCCCACTCTTGCACCTCTATTTTCCATATACCCAAAAATTCACAATTTTTCTTCTTCTTCTCATTTAATTTAGGTCATCCACAGATTTCAAGGTGGGTACTCTTGCAAAATCCTTACATTTACTACTGAAATACTTCTCAACCACCCTCTCATAGTTCACTACTTATGGGGAAAGAGATATTTCAACCAAATAGGCCTCCTCATTTAATGACATTGCATAAGAAGGAAAATGAGGGAAATATATTTGAATTAAAAACATGACATGGTTTTGGCAAGGGTGACCTAGAATTTTCTATAACATAAACCCCAAAAACCATGACCATTCCATGCTCATCGTATCATGGTCTCTATAAATACTCCTTCCTTGAACAACTGCTTGGAATTTGTTATTAATTAGAAATAAGATACATGTAGACTATTTTGTATTTATCTAGTTCAACTTGGTATAATGACAAAATAATCATGTTGGGATAAATAATGCTAACATAGCTAATTACAATTTAAACTAGGGATCAAAATGGGTTTATTACATCATTAACTTTAAATTTCAAGAATTTTAATAAGATATCCTCTCTTCATGCTTCAAGGCAATTTACCTCCTTTGATAATGCCCTCTATTATCCATTTTCAATAAAGTTGTCAGTTAATGTCTTAAACAGACATTTGAACTTTTTTAAGGAAATGTCTCCTACATCATTCATTCTCATTTTGTACTTTTTTTTGTTCTTTGACTTTACAGTAAAGTTGTCAATTGGTGTCTTAAAAGGACATTTGAACATTTTTAAAGGTGATATATTCTTCTACATCATTTGAAAATTTTTCAAAAGGAAATATCTCCTATCATTCAGTCATTCTCACTTTGTATTTTTTTGTGATCTTTGACTTTATAGTAAAGCTGTCAATTGATGTCTTAAAAGGATATTTGAACCTTTTTCAAGGTAATATCTCCCTCTACATCACACACTTTTACACTCTTACTCTATACTATTCTTATAATTTAAACATAACAAACATTCTTCTCTTAATACTTATGTACTTTGGTTTCATTCTTCTTACTTTAGTCTTCCTTTGCTTACTTCTCATTTAAATTGCTTAAATATAATCTTTTACCCACTAATTTCTCATAACATAAATCTTTATACTCGAATTCATTCTTCTTGCTTTAATAAGTTTAACCTTTTAACCATAAATCCCTCCTAACATAAATGGTTATACATAACCATCTCACTGAAAAAATTTTAACCCTTTCATAATTATTTTATATTTTTACGCTCTTTTAAAGAATCTATATATATCCTCATTCCTTCTCTCTTCACCTATCTTTATTTCCTTTAATCTTGTATTTTCTCAGATCCTACTCAAAGTTATGACTAGAGCTTCAATAATGCTTATATTATTACACCAAGAGGTGCTCTCTCACCTAGTATGGAAGAGATGTTGTAATATCCTGTTATGTTATGTAAACATTTTTACTCATCAAAATAAGGGAATAAAATTAAATTAGAGATGTCAGATTATTTAAAATAAATTAAAATTAAAAAATCATAACAAACTGATGCTTATAAATATTGTTATGATAATTAAAATAAAATTGAGGTCCTAGAGTCAATTTACTGTTGGCAGTTTGTGGGTTCCAGGTTTTAACAACCCATGGTTTATACATATATAAGTGAAGGTCCATCTCATTTTTATGATAATTAAAATAAAACTGAGGTCTTAGAGTCAATTTACTGTTCGCAGTTTTTGGGCTCCAGGTTTTTAAACAACCCATGGTTTATAATATATATTATATATATATATATATATATATATATATATAGATAAGTGAAGATCCATCTTACCTCTGGATCATCAATCATTTTGAGGGATCAAAGCTCTCGAGGTGCAAACTTTCCTCTCAAGTTTTGCACTCAAAAAGAGGTTAGCACATTGAGAGATTGATCAAAAGCTATATATATATATATAGCGAAGATCCCATCTTTAACTCTAGATGTAATCAATCATTGAGAGGGATCAAATCTCTCGAAGTGCAAACTTTTCCTCAAGTTTTACACTCAAAAAAAGATATTTGCACCTTGAGAAAATTTGATCTATCTCGACACTTGATAAATCCATAATTAAAAGAAAACAATTAATTATATAACAACACATCATATATATAACTTAATTGTTACACCAAATCCGCTAATTCTATATATAATTAAATATATAATTAAAATAAAAAAACCTCAACAAAACCATGTTATAATATGACATTAAAAACTATACAAAATCCTAACCTCTAATATATACTTAATTGTCACACCAAGAGCATACTAACATATATGTTTATATGAAATCTTAATCTTAACAGTTTTATTTATACTCCGTGGTCACACCAATGGCATAATAACACATATAGGACTTATAATACTTTGAGTGTTCTGACAATTTCTATATTTCTCCTTTTTATCTTTATATTATATTTCCGTATATCTCAATTTATTGGATAGTATTCATTTCCCATCTTGACCATACCTAGTCAAGTCCATGTCTCATGTCTCAAATTAAAGGAGATTTGATTCCACTATAGTTTTCTTAATTATTATGAGTGTACTTTTATGCATACAAAATAAAATATGGACCAAGTTATTCAATATATATATAAATTATTAATTAATTCATTACATGTTTTGGCTTAGCGAAAAAGTTGGGCCAAGTTATTTAATTTCCATATAATCAATACCATTGATTGACTTCATTAAATTTTTGGCTTAATTTCCATATAACCATTGATTGACTTTTTGGCTTAGGGAAAAAGATGGGCCAAGTTATTTAATTTCCATATAACCATTGGATCAAGTGAATCATGCCATGGGGCCTCCTCACTTTAAGACCAAATAGATTCCATTGTTATTACAACCCTTCGTTTCTTATCTTCAAAAGAATATTTATTACCAGTATATACTTCGTTGTGATACTTTAGAGTATATATTTCATTTTGATACTTTTTTTTTATCCTCTAACACTTTTTGATATGTGTGCATTTACTGTATCTAGACAAGATTTTCAGTCTAAGGTGAAGATGTAGGACACACTTTATAAATTACATTACATAATATGTTTAGCACATATTATAAATAACATGAATAAGGAAAATGACATGATGATAAAGACTATATATATGGTTAATAATATGATAAGAATGTTAATTGAGTTTATTTTGAGTGGTCAGAACACTATTTTTTTTGTTAAGTTTTTTTATATGTGATATGATGAATTTGGTTGCAATAATTTCAATTTTTATTATTAAAATTTATGAAAAAATTAAAACAATAATCAACATAAGATTAATATGAATAAAAATAATAATGTGATTTTGAAAAACAAAATTCACATTTAAAAAAATAATTATTTCAATTTTATGATTAGTAATTATTATATAAGAAATTAAACTTAATTATTTAATATAATATTTATTTATCTATTTGATTATCAAGTAAATCAACTCCAAAAGTTAATTATCTTTGTAACCCATAAATTAACAAAATACCAATTGTATGCAACATATTAAAGGAAAAAATTAATAATTAATTCCAGCAATTATACATATAATTAATTTCAAAATCTCCTAATTTATTATGGAGGAATTTTTAATGAAAAATATGCAAAATGAATATAAATATATTAGATATAGATTATAATGATTTGGTTTAATTTTGATTATGGAAATAAATGATTCTTATTTTTTTCTAGTAAATTGAATTATCATTTTCAAATCGGTTAATGTTTTAATCTACCTGACCATGATTATAGAAAAACTTCCATTAAAAAATAAATATAAATGATTTTGCTATAAATCATATTAACCATAATTAATTGTGATAATTGAGAAAAATGATTTTTTTCAATTTTCATAAATAACATATTAAACATTTTAAATTTTTATATGATATCTATTTTTACATGGGCATGGTTGTGAATTTACATTAATTAACTTTCTACTTATTAATGTTTTGCTTGCATGACCATGATTGTGGACGAACTTTCAATAAAAAATATGCCATATCAATATAAATAGATTAGATATGGATCATAATGATGGATAGAACTTTGATTGTTGAAAGAAATGATTCTTATTCTTTTTTAGTAAATTCAATTATTATTTTTAATTTGTTTAATATTTTAATTTACATGACCATGATTATAGAAACAAATTTATTAAAAAATATGCAATATAAATATGAATAAATTGAATATAAATTATATTAATCATAACTAATTTTGATAACTGATAAAAATGTTTTTTCCCAATATTCATAAATAGCATATTAAACTTTTTAAAAACTCCATATTAAATCTATATTCAAAAGCTTTTAAATTTCAATTCTTTTATATAGATAAACACTTTCTATTGCATTAAAAAAAATAAGTTACATAGATATATAGAGAAACACAAGCGTAGCTTAGGTTGCTTGCTAACTGAAAACATCTATCAAAATTCCAGCCACTATTTTGTTTAGCCACCTAGAGCCAAACATTTAAATAATCATTACTATATACTATTTTTTATTCAAAAATATTGCTATGAATACTTTGTTTAGCCACTTAAAACTAAACAATTAAATAATCATTATTATATATTAATTTTTATTCAATGAATGAAATATCATTGTAAAATCACTAAGAAGTGAGGGAGAAGTTAATTTGCACTTGTATAGTTATTGTTTTGAATTACTTTTTTTTGGGTAATTTTGGCACATCTTCACTATGTCCAATATATCACTCTGATTCTGGTGGGTAATTGAATTGGTGACTTCACATCAAGGAGTGTCTTAATAAAACATATATCACTCTGATTCTGGTGGGTAATTGAATTGGTGACTTCACATCAAGGAGTGTCTTAATAAAACATATATCACTCTGATTCTGGTGGGTAATTGAATTGGTGACTTCACATCAAAGAGTGTCTTAATAAAACACCCGATTATTGTTTATCCAAAACCCTGTGTAGACTGCTTTAAATATTTTTATTCAAAAACATGCCAATTAAATTAAGCAATGTGAATGTAATTTAAATAGTTAGACATTGATTTATTTGGCATTTTGTTATAATTTTATTTGAGATTTATTTCAGTATTTTAACAAAAGATCTATATTAACATAAAGAATAATTGGTCTTGAAGTAGACATGATAGGAAATCCAAATAATTGACCTATGTGGAATAAATCTATTTAAGAGTTTGGCTGGGAATTCATATATTTATATAATTGATTTAAATGAAATGTGCTAAAATTGGAGATATTTGAAACCAGAGTGACTATTTGGTGAAAGATGCCGTACTCAATTATTGGCCGGGACACGGAATTACTGGTGAGGAATCCGCAGTGGGATAAATGGATGAAATTAAATATAAAATAATTTAATTTAATATTACATGCCACGTGGCAGAAAGTTACAATATTTCCTCTGTAGAGAGAGAAAAAAAAAAAAATGTAATCGTACGGTAAATAATAATATTTGAGAGAAAAATGCATCAAATGAATTGACCAATTGGTAAAGTAAGGGGAAAGTGCAGTCACAGAATTAATGGCAGCAGAGACGAAATGAAGAAAAGAATTGGGAGCAGAGAAGCTCCAGGGGGGAGTTGTATGGCAGTTGCAGAGCTGGTCTCGTTCTGGGCGAGGACGGCAGAGGCGTTATAGTTGGGGTTGGCGCCGTACAAATACTGGACGCCATCCACGTCATCAAGGACGAGGTCGACTTTTCTGGTTCGCGGCGCGATGCTAGGGTACATGACGGCGGCTTTCTCGGTCGTGTGGCCGAGGCCGAGCAGGTGGCCGATCTCGTGGGTGGCGATGGACTCCAGGTCGATGGCTGTGGCAGCTGAGTCGGACGAGAGGTCGACGGTCCACGACTCGGCGGCGTCCAGGTGGAAGCGGCCGTCGGGCGGGGAGAAGGAATGGGCGAGGGTCCCGAGGGGTCCGTCGAAGGGGTGCCCGTCGCCGTGGTCGCCGCTGTAGAACCCGACCTTGATATCGGCGGAGGAATAATCGGAGCTCTCGGTGAACGTTATGGGGATCACGTCGGCCCAGCGCTTGAAGGCGCGCCCGACCACAGTGCTGAGCTCTGCCAGGCTGATCTCCGATAGCACCTCGTGGTCCGGCGAGAAGGCGTAACTGAGCACCCTCTTGTCGGGTCCCCAGCGGGGGCTCCCCGGGAAGAACGTGTACAGACCACGTCCCCGCATGGCGGAGCTCCCGTTGATGATGTCCTCGCGGCCGCACCGCGGCACCATGAGCTGCGAAATCGTGGCCTCGTCCAGGACCCCGGTAACGTTGAGCCCGAAGTTTTTCTGGTATGTCCGCACCGCGCTCTCCACGGCCTCGTCGAAGTCCTCGGTCACGTTGTTCTCCGCGCTGAGGTAACCGAAGCGGCGGAAGTAGCGCTTCAGGTCCGGCAGGCCCTGCATCCGGTCGCCCTTGCAGGCGTTCGTCAGGTTCCTGAAACCTTCCCAGGCCCCGGCCGCTACAGCAGAATTAGAATTCATAAAACCCGGGGCTGGGTAGAAATTCGGAATAGTTTTCGGCTGAAATCCATAGGCACCCGACACGATTACGCTAAAACAATACGCAGCAACTATAATTAAAATCATTTCTCGCCTCGCCATGAAATTTTCCCTTTTTTTTCCCTGCGAATCCCTGTACCCTGCAAACTTTGAAACAATTAACGTGATACGATAATTTCTCCAACACGACACGGATTATAAGTTCGAGAGGGGCGACAGACGTATAAGCTATTGCGTTGCAACTTCATGTCCTAATTGCTTTCGTCACCCGTTCTCAGCTGTTGATTTTTGAAAAACCTGTCGAAACACGGAACGGTAGAGTTTTCCATTGACACCAAAAGTTACATGTCGTTATGATAATTAATATTATATTATTGGTAGAATTTGAGTGGGTATAATAATTAAAAGTATGAATTTTGTGAGGTAAGAAGCTAAGTTTTGTTTTTTTTTTTTAATGGGTTGGAATTATCTTAGCTAAGTTTATATTAAATTTTAAAGTTTTGTTTTTTTTTTTTAATGGGTTGGAATTATCTTAGCTAAGTTTATATTAAATTTTAAAATTAAGAGTCTCTGTAATCTAAATATATTAGGTTTTTATGATTTAACATACAAGACTCTACCACAATGCAACTCATAAGCTAGATATATTAGGAATTTATGACTTAGTAAGAGTCCAGACTCCATAAGGAGAGGGCACAAGAGTAGCTATAAGATAAATATATCAAGCTTTTATGATTTAGCAAAAGCTAAGACTCCACCAAGATGCAACTCATAAGCTAGATATATCAGGTATTTATGACTTAGTAAGCGTCAAGACTCCACCACCAGAGGGTAGACTACTTTTCCATTGACACAAAAAGTAAATTTACACTTTGTGCCAATTGATATTATTTGATATTATTAGTAGAATTTGAGTGGGTTTAATGATTAAGAGTATGAGTTTTCTCATGCAAGTTTATATATTCAATTTGAAAGAAGTAAAATATGTTTACATTCTTAAACACTTGTTTTATTTTTCTTTTATTTTATAATCATGATGAATTGGTAATTCCTCAAAGTAATATGGGTCAAGCCAACCATCAAACCTTGTGGTGGCAACTATAAGACTAAGAGTATATCCAACAACCTGTAAGTCAAATATACAAGGTATTTACAACTTAACAAGCGTTGAGACTCCGCGGATGCGACCCATAAGCTAGATGTACAAGGAATTTATGAGTTATCAAGAGCCGAGAGTCCACAAGGATGCAACCCCTAAGCAAAACATGCCAAGAATTTATGATTTAGTAACAATCTGGACTCCATGAGGATGTAGCAAAAAATACCAAGAATTTATGATTTAGGAAGAGCTTAGACTCTAAGAGGATGAAGCCTGTAAGCTAGATATACCAAGAATTTATGACTTCAGCTAGGGTGGAAACTCAAGGAGGATGGGCCACACCTTAGTAAACTTTAATTCTTTATGAGGAAGTAAGACCCTTATCCTTTTTTTTATTTTAACCATGGTGAAAATGAATTGATCACTAGGGTGATGTCAAACCTAACTCCTGCCACAATAACACCAAGAGTATATCAGCACCTCATAAGCCAGATATACCAGGAATTTATGACTTAGCTCAAGCCTAAACTACAAGAGGATGGGGGACACCTTAAATAACACCAAGAGTATATCAGCACCTCATAAGCCAGATATACTAGGAATTTATGACTTAGCTCAAGCCTAAACTACAAGAGGATGGGGGACACCTTAAACTTCAGCAATCAAATCTTTATATAGAAGCAAGTGCCTTATACCATTTTTTTAACCATGGCGAATTGGTAACAAGTTGGAGTAATCTGGGCTAAGCCCAAGAACAAACTTAGTCGTTGCCACTATAACACCAAGTATATATACAGTTGCCACTATAACACCCAGCCAGCCCAAGATCAAACCTAATAGTTGCCACTATAACACCAAGTGTATATCTAGTTGCCACTATAACACCCAGCCACTGAGCAGGATACACCACCAATTTATGACTTAGGAAGAGAGGTGTCCAAACCTAGTCGTTGCCACTATAACACCAAGTGTATATCCAGTTGCCATTATAACACCCAGCCACTAAGCAGGATACACCACGAATTTATGACTTAGGAAGAGGGGAGACACCTGGATACACCATGAATTTATGACTTAGTAAGAGGGGAGACACCTCCTTAAACTTTAGCAATAAATCTTTATGTGGAAGCAAGTCCCTTCTTCTCTTTTATTTAACCATGATGACTTGATAAATAATTGGCAAAAACAAGACTCCACAAAAATGAAAACAACTGTGTAAACTTTAGCAATCAAATATATATAAAAAAACAAATTCTTATCTTAAAAACAAAAAACTTCATATACCCAAACACCACCAATTAACACCACCAATTTGATATCTAACCTGAACCAATCTTAAAAATAAATTATGATTACCAATATCTTAATAATAAAAAGGGAGAACAGCATTATCACTCCTTTCACGTCTCATATAACCTCGATTGCATGGGAGGGAGGGTAGGTGAAAGTTCGGTATAAACCCCAAACGACATGGGGTTTTTAAACACACAGCAAATTGGTTTAGTATTTGTTGTTCATTATTTAAAATTTCTTTAATCAATCTTCAGTATTTGTTAGTAAGTGGTGGATAACCCACTTTGTAGAATGTTAGAAAAAGACTTGTTCCTTGTCTTCTAGAGGCTCTACATTTTCGCAATTGTACAGTTGACCGAAACGGTATCTAGATCAAGCATGCTTCTGCCTAATTGTTGAGTCAAATCTTAAACGCGCTGCCGGTACAGTTACAGTGACATCATCATCCATTCACTACAAATACGGAGACTTTCTGTAATACAAATACCAGATTTTGGAAGTTTCTTTTTATCAAAACGCATTTGCCTTTTTTCTGACAGTGACTTTGTGGAAAAACTCAATATCAATTTATCTGGTAAGTTTAGGTTTACATATTGTCTTTTTAGCTTTTTTCTCACCTAAGATTCTGTGAATGTAGATTTCGATTTTAGTAGGTAGATTTAGATTTCAGTGGTAAATAGTATAGTTACCAAGTTTGAATTTTAATTAGGATTTATCTGCAATTTACTAATGCTTTTTTTACAATTTAGGCAAACATTTAAAACAATTTTAAATATAAGGTCAATATTTTCTTTATGTACGTCTTCATAATCTCTCTATCCATTTCTGAGACCAAAAAATACTCGCAAGCATAGGGAAAGCTATAGGTAGATATATCAGAATGAATACACAAAGAATAGATGAAAGAATTTTTACCTCGCACGCATATGTGTGGAAGTAGATCTCAGTGAAGGATTACCGGGAAACATTAAACTAAAACACAAAGATCATAGCTGGATGTAGTCATTAGATTATGAAAATACAGCTTTCAGGTGCAGAAAATGTCGGCAAACTAGACATCTCCAAAATGCATGTCCAGAATACAAAAAAAACAGCCGCAGAAAGAAGAAAACTGGCAACCAACAGAAGGGATGGAAAATTATACATTCAAATTCGCACGAGGAAGAATATGACGAGGAAGAATATGAAGAGGAAGAACCAATTCCAAATGAAACACAAATTCAGAAGACTCCTACACAAGAGCCCATGGAATCACAATGCTGAAAGAATTCAAACCCAATGGAAATAAGTGGAACCAAAAGGAAGCATTCATTAAACACCTCTTATTCAGACAAGGAAAACCCTCGACCCTGCTATGAAAATCCACTTCAAATTGTTCCCATAATTTTGTCCTAAGGAAAATGGCGAAAGGTCGAGAAGACATGATCCCCCATCATGAGTGCCTTTGTTCTAGCTGTGATCTTTTTCACTTGAAGTTTTGTCTAAATTTTTCTTTTTTATGAGTTTATCACCATTGACAGACACTGTCCTCATATGAGGAGGCCGTGTATCTGCTTAGTGGTTGGACTGAATATTCTCATCCAGTGAGCTCTATGATCAGCAAGATATAGAGCAAATAGACATATACTTGTAAAAAAATGTACTATTCACAAATAGATCTTTAATTTATAATTCAGCTATCTGTTTTTTTACAATTTAGGTAAAGAAAAAGCTCATTAAATCAGTTAAAGCAACTTTGAAATATCTGGCCCATATTATCCTTATGTATAGTTAAACATATAGATTCTTGATGAATAATTCAGCTATCCAATAATGTTTTTTTACGATTTAGACAAAGAAAAAGCTCATTAAATCACTTAAAACAACTTTGAAATATCTAGCCCATATTATCTTTATGTACTTTTAAACAAATAGATCCTTGATGAATAATTCGGTTGAATCCAACCAACTTACCAATTAGTCAGAATTTGGTAACTATGAACTAAATAATGGATTTTAATGGATATGGAGTAAAATTAATGGCGTTTTCTAACTATTATATGTTTTGGAGTTCTTGTGAGGAATATAGTAAAACAAAATTGCTTAAATCTTGATCTTTGTTGTTTAAAATGAGTTTTTGATTACAGATAAAGATTCGACACCCTAAAAGCCTTGGTATACAATTGTAGAGAGTTGGCAGTTAAAATTTCTAATTTCAACAAATCTCTATCAAATTATAGACAAATTATTATGCTAATAACCTTCCAAAACACAAAACAAATAGATTACAACAAAATGAACACATTACTTTACTTCTTTGATTTGTTATCATTAAAACATATGTGAATTATAAATTGGAATAAATATAAAGCAAAATTAATAATTGACTTCTATAATGATAGATGCTAATAAATGTGAAGTAAAGTT